>SZWC01001706.1:0-15498 GCA_023375785.1 Penium margaritaceum | reverse complement strand
CCCTCTCTCTCTCTCCCCCCCCTCTCCCTCTCTCTCGCTCTCTCTCTCTCTCTTTCTATATATGTACATCATTCTATCTTTCTCCTTCACCTTCTTACTCCCTTGGTAACTCACTAAGCCCTGGTCTGTCTTTGTTATCCGTGTCATTTGTCCGTAATACGAGCAATCCTCTTACTTGCAATTTTGTCTGGTTTGTTGCTGTATCATAAATGAAGCATGTCAAGAAATTTAGCATGTCGTGATTTTATGTCTCACTCCTGTAATCAGCCTGACAGAAACATTCAGGCAAAGAACGATATTATGAATGCCTTGGACACTATGGCCTAGAGGTTCCTTTTCTAAAAAAATAAAAACTCAATACATTTTGTCCAAACAGACAAAATCTTCCATAACACGCTTCTTTGAAAAGCAGGCTAATCAACAATGCAAAGAAAAAATTACAAATTTAAATTAACATAAGAGAGGAACAAAAGATTTCCTTGGACTCTACACAAAATTTATTTGAGCAACCATTGTTGTTATGTGATTGTCTTGTTCTACTTTCCCATACATGCCACAAAAAGGGGGTCAAAACCCTGCCATGTAAGAATTTTATATTAATATGATAAAAAACACATAATCTTTATTCATTACATGCATGTCTCCTTTCAAACATGTTATATAGCAAACTGTACGTAATGATCTGGAATAAATTATGAAAAACCTTGTATTATGTACCATGTCCCTTCATAGTAACCTTGATTTTGGGGTACAAAGAGTTACGGAACCAGTCACTTTCTTGAAGTCCAAATGATGAAAAAAACACACAAAAATTGACACAACAGCCCATGCATTTTCTCTCATAGCACAACACAAGTGGGAGAGAAGCAACAAAATTTGTACGCCTAGATTTTCAGGAGAATATAACATTTGAAAGGTGAGTTTAGGGTCACCTAAGTAGGATTTGGCCTTAAGGGCCACACGCCATCCCTCCCACGAGCAAAGTTCTTGTAGGAAAAACCTACACATAGCAAAGACAAGTGATTGAAAGTTTTCTTAAATTGTGGGGCATTACTTGTCTTATGTACCACCTCATGGATGAAGAAACACAATTCTTACATAGTCGCTTGCCATTGTGTAGAACGTGTTTAATGTATAGAAGATTTTTCCTCATTTTTCATGGAAGAATGTGTTGACAAGATCATGTCATTTCTTTTCCCAGGAATCGTACCAGCTATATATTTCTTTCCTACACTCCATTAAAATAGCAAGATGTAAGCGACATGACCCTCTCACTCCTAATCTGATTTACAGTTGTGAATGTTTACAAATACCCTAATGTCATGTTGGGCTTTGTTAAGAATTTTGTGTACTCCGTGGAATATGTTTTCTAAAGAGAAAAAAATGTGAAGGTCCTGAGAAGAACATCTCATAGAAGTAAAAAAAATGATGCAAATGATCGTCATGTATCTTCCATGTTTTAGTGAAGGATTCATTTCTAAGTATATGGCCGAAGTAAGATTTTATAGTCTTCCTTTTACATTGTGCAATTGTGTTTTGGTTGTTTTTTACTTTTAGACGTAGCTGTAATCCCCTCTACAAATTACTACCATCATAAGCATAGTCCTTTTCATTAATTGCACATGGTGAATGCCGCCCTCCCACCTACACACACATACACGCATATACAAACACACAAACACATTAATAAGACTCCCGAACATCTTGTGTTCTGAATCAGAATGCACATAACTCCCTGTGGTGTGGCTGAAGTAACCACCAACTACACATCCTCAAGGATAGTTTTGCAAGTCTATGGCCCCTAAATCAGGACTAATCAACCAAGATCCATGCGCCCTTTGACGTTTTATTGAAGAAAAAGCCTAGAATTTAAAGGAACTTCCAACAACATAAGTGCTGACCATTTAAGATTTTAAGAAATGCTTACATATAAGACATCCATGTTTTATAGACAATTGATGAATAAATCTGGTTAATTTAATACGCAAACATACAATGATAGAAGTATGAAGCATGACATTGGTTTACTTACGGTAACACCTCATATTTATTCATCCCCTAACAATTTACAAAGAACATTTTACACTAATGCATATGATTTCATTCCACCCACTCATCAGGTTATGCACCTCCACATACACTCCCAACATAAAAATTCCAACATGCATATCCTCCCCCTCACCAATCCACCACCAACAAACCTCCACTTCATCAATCAAACCAATGTGGACTGTTCAAGGTGATTTCATGAAAGTTACTCAACCAACGACTGGCCTACACATAGTCAGAGACAGGAAATAGAGTTAACAAGACAATACATTGTAAGCATGGACCACAACACTGAGTTCTTGATCACCATTTGTTTATCTTATCACAGATGAGATGGGATTTCACCTCTCGCATGTGACTAGGTGTCTCTTTTGTATGCAGGATAGTCTGAGTCCCACCACCAAAGCATCACAATATACCACTTAAGGTATGCTTCTTTTTACATAATCGTAAATCTTACAATTCTAGACAAAACCTCTTTCAATCTGATGAAAACATCCTGAAGATGAGCCAGTGATGACAGTGTGCCGTTAGGATCCACCAAATATGGTATTCTAGTGGTAGCCGAACCTGTGAAGAAGACTAGCACATCGGGGAAAAGAATAAGGCCAACGCTATTCTACATGGAATTTTTTGCCACTATGCACCAATGTGACTTGCTAACTATTGTGACTGCTTATGGGGATCAGGAAAACAACTATTGCCAATGGTTGTTTTCTCCGTTATTCAGAAGTTACAGTTTCATCAATTGAAACTCGCATCACTTTACAAACATTTCCTTGAAAGATAGGTCAATAAAACAGTTATGTGAATAGTATTTGTATGTGTTTCTACGTGGTTTCTTGGTTTGAAGACTCTCAAAGTGAAAACAATTGTGGAAGCCTTCAAGATTATCTCCCCATTCCATGAACCACCTATTGTGGCCATGTGGATTGTGCAAGAGGATGGATGCACTCTTGGACCATTCTTAGTGGCCAGGATGGATTGTTCACATACAAAAGTACATGAAATATGACTATTCACTTACAGATGGTCATTGAAAAGGAGATTGAATTGAATCTGTAACGCAAACCATGTTCATGATGTCATCATGGTGGTTTTGGTTCATCTTTTACCTAGATGACCATCTTCGTACCCACAACCACTAACATGATTAGAAAACATACCAGATCTTCTCTTTTGTTTTTTTCACAAAGTAACTCAGTTTACCACCGGGTGTTTTCCATGGTAGATATAGAAAATCTACTCTTTTGTCTATGTAAATGATGTGGAAGTGATTCTAAAATATTGACTTCATTTAAATCATCAGTTAATGAGTCAAAATTCATCTCATATTGTTTCAAAGGATGAAAATCAACATAAAATTGATCAAGTGATGAAGCAGGTTCATTTCTTCTAAACACTGTGAAGAAGAATGTTCCTTGAACTGTTCATGTCAATGTTTCCAAACCAGCCAGTATTTCCATGAAAAAAAAACAACCAATTGTGCCTCAAATCGCATTTCCCACACCACTCTTCTACGTCTATAACTAGGAAAGACACCTTTGAATTTTTGGTTCAAGCCCCTTATCTTGTTCAAATTATTCAAGCTATCTCATATTGTTCTTATTATTCCGCTCCGATTCACAACCAAAGTCTGCTTACATTTGGTCAAGTATAAGCATAATGTAATTATTTTAATTAAACTAATTTCTTTACTACTTCTATGAATGACTTTGCCTCCTTGGTCCCCTCCACTCTATATTGTTTCCGCTCATTACCTCACTATGCTCATGCTTTTACATTGCGGCCATGATTTGTCCAAGAACCTTTTTCGGGCACTAGAAACCCAAGTTCACAAAGTTTCCAACATGATTTATCACTATAGATCATTTCGGACATGGTACTTGCAGTACAACTGACCACCTTGTTAGTTAATCTTGCCCTCAAAAGCTGCACACAAGCATCGAACCAACCTCGTTTTCCTTCTCCCTCAAGCATATGCATTGTATTTGGCTTGGTGTAACTCAGACATTGGATGTCGTACCTTCCTTCCAACAACATTTTTGTATTAGCCTCCATTGAAATACACTCCCCTTGCAGATAAGGCTCCACAACTATCCTGACTTTATCAGTTTTCCTACTGTTCAACAACAGTCCTAGAAGTATAACATGTTAAATTACCCTTGCACACACTCTTTCCTTGCTTCAACAGCCTCACGAGTAAACAACAACCCTAGTGGCAAATTAGTATAAGACTTCTTCTACATCCACCCCTCTGTCACCACCAACATTTTGCCCTTATTCATAACCCACTAGCAGCATAATCAACATCTCAAGCCTCACATCTGCTTCCATACCATTTTACAACAAAAATCCAACTATACAATTCCAATCACCAAGGGACTCGCGTCTTGCACCCATGTTAGGCCAACAAGCATCATCAACATCCTTTTTCTTATGCATTCGCTTCATCAATGCATCAATTTTATTCCATGTATTGTGAATTTAATAAAACCCACAAAACACCCCCTTCTTGCTTCATAAGCTTGTTATAATTCAAAAAGGCATAGAAAAGCACAAACGTTGGAATTAGAATCTTTTACTCCACTTGGACGCCAATGATTTAAATTCACCTTTATAATTGGTATGTTTTACAACTCCATTTTCAGAACTAAATTTCTTTCACTGCGTTTATATTTGCATTCATCACTAGTGGAACTTCACTATGTTCATGTTTGTTGGGTGCAGCAAGGGCTAGACTCCTTGGTGCTGGGACCGCTGTGCTTGGAGAACAACTACAAATAGAGTGAAAAGCTAGGTTTGGGAGAATGCAGGGACTAAGTGACTGTATTTTATCACAACTGTAGTATAAGAGACAATACAGCAAACAAAACTTAGCTAGAGAGTAACTCTAGACTCTCTCACCGAGACATAGCTCCTCGCCCATAGGTGGGCAACGTCTAGCAAGACAGCTCTAGCAAAGTAGCTCTAGTCTTGGACATATTCTGACCACCACAGTGAGGTGGTCAGGCCTTCAAGTAGTAAGGGGCGTCATCATGCCCAGGCTCGTAAGTTGCTGCCTGGCTTACGGGGGTGTTGAGAAGTGTGTCTGCAGATTCTTGGCCTCAGGTGATGTCTGGACCTGGTGGAGGCTGTTGTGGTTCACTACAAGGGGAATGCTTGGGTGATGACTGGTTGTTAATTGAGGACTTTCAGACTGGCCATCATTTATAACAGGCTGCTGGCACGTAGACAGCTGTCCAGGCTGGTAGAAGCTTTCGGCTGGAGGTAGGAAGATTCATAGCCCAGAAACCTTCTTGTATGCATTAAACCCTCTTGTACCTCCTTGTGTTGAGACGTGCATGGCTATGCTGATGCAAAGCAATCCTCGCTCTTGGCTCTCCATGTGACTGATGACTCATGCATACATGTTATGATACACTACGATGTCGTGCATACATGCAATGATGCAGAGCGGTCCCCGCTCTAGGTCTTGCATGTTGCTGCTGAGTCACGTTGATACAGCATCCTATGCAGGGCAGTCCACACTGCCAAGTCAGGTGTAGCTTCACCCTGACTGAATCTAGACCCAAACCCAGCAGTGAGTAGTCGCACTATATAGCAGCAGACTGGTTTGGGTCATTAGGCATGCACAGCCCAACTATGCATGCAGCACACGGTACTTTACAGCTCCAGGGTCCATTCCCCCCTTGGACCTAGATTTCAGAATTAAATCTGGCTTGTACAAGCGAGGAAAATATCCGCCATTGAATTCGAGAATGTTTTACAGAAGCTTCTCGAACTCCTTGCAGGCTCCTCCGATTTCGAAATTGATTGCGCTAGCTTGAGTAGAAAAAAGGCACATTAACTGCCAGCTATAACACTTCCACTCGATTGGTGCACCAAAGGGTTTAATTGTTGTCGGTAAAGAAACTGGTGACAATGGGTGTCTCTTGGAGGGTTTCGATGTGAGAAAGAGAGTCTGTTGCTTCTTCGGTGTCAAAAACACCGATATGGGATTTGTTATTCCTTTCTTGCTTGAAAGAGCCAGGTTCACTCTTGATTTTCTTGGCAAGGAGTATTCTGGGACCAGACAGTTGCTGGTGGGTATTTATCGTTACCAAAAAATCATTTGGTGGTGTTTTGGGTCTCATTGGTCGAACGCGACTGACTTCTACTTGACGAAAATGCGTAAGATCGTTTTCGGTGCATGTTGCTGCAAGGAGGGGCACTCCGCTTGACTTGCCCCACAATGTGAAGTTTTAATGTAGCTTTCAAGTAGGTAAAGAAGTTGTTGAAAGAGAAGAAACAATGATTCTCCTGTCCCCCTCACGTCTAGCGACAGTTGCGGAGGTATAAATCACGTTTGCAGTGTTCTTGATGCCATTTTTGCTTTCACTTGTGCGAAGTCAACGCTGTACTGCTCCATCTAGGATATGCGTAATGTTGGCTGTTATAGCTAGATTTGAGATCATGCCACTTTTTCGTTGCATGCGTGGAGTCTCCTCCACTGTTGCTGAACTGCTCCCTGAGTTCGATCGCTTGTTGCTTGCCGCAGCAGTAGGCAGCTTTGTTGCCAAGCTTTCTGTCTTGACAAGCTTGTTGCTTGCTGCCGCCACTGCCCCTCTCGTAGCTCGCACCTCCCCCTTTAATTTTGCCACATCTGCTTTGCTACGCATCTCTGCTGTGATCGCTACCACACTCGCTCCCTCTTCTTGCAAAAAATCCGCTCATGACCCCTTTTCCATTCCATGTTTCTAGTCCACGCTGTCAAATTCGTGTTTTTCTTTGAGGACTGAACTTGGTCCTTGGAAGAACAGTTTTTGGGGAAGGTTGGAGACCGAAGTAGGCCTCCTAAAGAAGCAGGGGATTGAAATGGGTGGTTGAAGCTGCTAGTTGCCTGGGAGAAGAAATGATCTTTTGTATCACGATGTTGGTGTCGTGTGTGAGCATGTTGCTGAGGGAGGATAGGCTTGAGTTCTTCATGTATCACTTTGGCAGTGAGCGTGATAAAGTCTATCAGTGTAGAAAGAACTTGAGCTGCTGCTGGGGAATTTCTTGTTACAGATGAATTTTCTTGACGACTCTAGATCTCTACTTCATGCTCCACAAAACGTTTCCCATGCACCATGAGGCATGAACCTCTATTTTTCTCTATGAAAAGACCATCGATGGCATTGGCGCGTGTGTTCAATTGTTGTGTGCCTCGCAGGTTGCCCTTCTTCAGGGGATACTACGAGTGGGCACTGCGCGTGAGTTCACATTGCTCCATGGACATGTGAGAAATGTTATTTGGGACACTTTTTGTCAAGAAATCTTCTACTTATGTTGTTCATGGGACGTGCTTGAGAACGGTCGTATGGTTGTTCACCTTTGAGCAAATCTAGTGTCTGTGGATGTCAATGTATTTTTTCCGCCCTTGAAACTTTAATGAGTTTGACAAGGTCGATAGCTAATTTGTTGTTGACGTAAACTTTTGTTCGACCAGGTTGTATCAAATGTTTTCATGGATGTTTCTTAGATATGTAACATCATGAGCTGCTACTGTTGCCATGACATACTTAGCTTTAGCATAGCTGAGTGTGATAATGTTATACCTCCTACTTGACCACAAAACAACCATTCCGGCAAGGAGACAAACAAACCCTATGGTGCTACGATGGTCCTCCTCTGTAATGCCAAAATCTGCATCCACATAGCAGCTGAGCTCCAGGACACATGACGAGCCAAAGACCAACCCCGTGTTAGACGTGGTCCGGATGCAACCAAGTGCACGGTCCATCTCCTTGCAAGCCCTTTTACTGCACCTCTCATTCCCACGCGCCAAGTTGCTCACCGAAAATTATAGGTATGGCCGAGTGCATTGCAGCGTGCATGAGAGAATTGACTCTTCTACAGTAATCAGTCTCACTTCTCCCCCTTGGTGCTTAATGTATCAACTGCTGCTGTGTTAGGGGAGTCCGAACGTGAAGGTCTGAGATGTCGAATCATTCAAAGACTTTGGGTGCATAAGACTGTTGAGACATCTAGAGCGTGCAAACTGAGCGGTTGCATGTGATGTTCATACCAAGGTACTAATCAAGGCTCGGCATCAAGGTCACATTGACCTCTTCTCCCATTGCACAAGCAGTTGCATGCATGAATTCTGGTGATGGGCCAATGATCAGGATATCGTTGATGTAAACAAGGATGTAGCAGTTTGGACGCTTGTCCTCAGCCTGATGATATAGGAACAAGCAGACGCCATAGGCTGGTGGATAGAAGTTCAGTGACTTAAGGAGATTTTGAACTTTGTAGTACCAAAGAAGCAGACTCTGCTTCAATTAGTGCAAACTCTTAACAACCTTGTACACTCATCCGATGCCGTCATCATAACATCTTGGTTGTTTCATGTGGATGGTTATTTCCAATTCTCCATGTAGAAAAGAATTCTTGATGTTGAGCTAGTGCACCTTATAGTCTTCGAATGTTCAAATGGCGAGCATGATACACATTGTGGTATAACGGCTAAAAGGTGCATTGGTTTTGTAGAAATCCTTGCCTTCAACTTATGCAAATGCCTTTGCAACCAGGCGCGCTTTGAATTTTTTGATTCTGCCATCCGCCTTCCTCTTCACCTTGAACACCCACTTCACACCAACAGGCCTTGAGCCGGATGGAAGCTCTCTTGTCTCCCAAGTTCCTTGCTCTATGAAGCTGTTGTATTCTTCATGTAACATTGTTTTCCAATCTGTTGCAAAATTGCCTGCCAGTGCTTCCTTGAGTGACTTTGGCTTGGGCGGTACTACGGATGAGGTCTTGGAAAGGAGAGCTGTGAGATGCGTTGTAGTGAAGTCTGCATGTACCTCTTCATCTTTAGCATATACCCTGCATGATGTAACTGCCATGTCACACTCTGCTTCATCCTCCTTGTGTTGTTCTTCCATCTGCTACTACAGGAGGCACGTGAAGTGCCACCGTTTGATTGTGGAGTCATGCTTCTTCAGCCTTGTCGCCTCTGCACTATCTTGCAGCGCCATGGGGTAGCATTTTCCATAAAGTACTATGACCGTCTCCTTATCAGTGGTGATGCGTTTGTCGTGGTCTCTCGTGAGGGGCACACTCGCACGCACCGCCTCTTCACTTGCCTATTCCAGATTCGTCTTGCTTAGTGGGCCACACTCTACTGCTTTGTCCTCACAACGATCAGTTATGCCTTGGTCTTTATTCTTGATGTCAAGAACGTTCACATGAACCTTCTTCACCATGGATTCCACCACCTGATTGTTGACATGGCCAAGCCTCTTATGCCACACTACAACATCTACACCTGCTGGTTGGTGTAGACTTTCTGATGCACATGGGGAATTTGTCTCATCTTCAGGTGGTGCGCAAAAGTCCAACGGAAAAGTCCAACTCAATCATGCCATGAGGAAGGTGCTCAATTTTTGCATAGAGTTTCCTTTATGGCTTTTGAGTGTGACATGCTTGCCATACTGATGACGCGCGCTCCTCTCTTCATGAATTGGCCAAGGGAGAGGGGGTTTACTATATTATCATGTAAGAGAAGGATGTTGCCAAACTTGACCTGTACTCCACCATACCCCATCACTATCATTATTCCCCTGCCAAGTATGGGTACTTGCTTGTTGTTGGTAACTGTCACACAGCTACTGTCAGAAGGATTGTAGTTTTTTAGGCAGGATTTCTGGCACATGATGTGCAAGGAACACCCGTTGTCGAGGTACCAAACATATGGTGTGTGAACCAGCCTGTCACTCTGACTTTCTCACTACTTGAACACAAATGTAGTGTTGTCAAACTAATGCTCTTTGCCTTCCTTCTTTGGCTTCTTGTCAGAATCTTGATTGCCCTTTTTACTCTTTTGCCTCCACTCTCCTTCTCTCCCCCTCATTCTTTTCCTTTGGAGTTGCTTTACATCCTCCCTTGCTCCAAATCAGTCTCTCTTCATATGCCCTTCCTTTTTGTAATGATGGCACGTGATATCATGCTGAGATCCAATCAGCTAGCCTTTGATGCTGCATGCGATTGCCTCTTGGAGGGAGCACGTCGACTCAGGGGAGTATGCTGACTTCATCACTACATGGCTGTTTGACAAGGTGTGAGACGCACGTTTTTTGCTTCATCTTGGTAAGCTGCATTGCGGAACATGTGTGCATTTTTGCTTATAAGTTGGCAATCTTGATGCTCTATCAATAACATCTTGTAGACGTATGCCTCTGCCTTCTTTAGGCTTGAAAATGAAGAACTTTTTTCACGCCATCCCTGTCCCGAGTGAGCCCGTTGAGTAGGAAAGTCACAAAGATTGGCTCAGAACTGGGTACAAGTATATTGGCAAGTTGGTCACACAAAAAAATTTGACTTTTTCATATAGCTCTCAATGTCACTGAAGCTACCGAGGCTGATGTGGAAGAGCTCTATTAGGAGATGAGACCTTGAAAGTGGAGTTGCCTAACATGTAGGTCCGTAGCAGATAGGAACACACATGTTTGGTTTTCTTAGTTTGTTTCCTCGTACATACAAATAGCTTGCTGAATGCGAGGACTTCGTTGGTTTTCAAGCTCCATGTATGCAGCTTACGTGAAATTGTTGAAATCCAACACAATGTGTGGTGGAGATTCTGGGGGAGGAGGAATGTAATGGCCAGAGTAGAACTTCTAGATGTTATGAATCAAGGCCAATTATTTGAACTTGTGGGCCTACTGTGGGAAGTTTTTGCCATCAAAGTGGTCATTTTTGATCTTGTGCAGATGCAAAAAGGTTGGTGCTGCTGGCACGATGTCCTTTGACCCCTGGTATCTAGCGCCTTGTATTGGAGATGTCGGGTCTGTTGTGTGATATTACTGCATGTTTGCTGCTGTTGCTGCATGTTTGATGCTACTGGTTGCTCCTGAAACACAGGCTGCACTATCGGATGTGGTTCCCCCATGCATGTCTGAGGTGTTGGTGGTTAAGGAGTTGGCTGAAATGGTGCCATCAATGAAGTGATAGTGAACTAATGGTGCCATCAATGTTTCAATGAACTAATAGTTTCTACATGTATTCACTTATCTCAACAGCCAAAAACTCTTGGGTCAAGATGTAGTGACTCAAGAAGTGACCACGTTGTGTCACACGTTTCATAAACGACATGAAATAAATATTTTAACTATCTCATTTGCATTATTGTTTCTGAGTATGTGTTTCATGTGTAAAGTAATTCTTTGAAACAGAACATTTCTATTCATAGTGAGTTGCGTTATCTCATTACTCAAGGTGCTCTACTTCCTGTCACCAATCAACCACTTGTATTTCCAACTTGAAAAAAACATGTATTAGCTTAAGATGGTGTTAAATAAAATCATGTGAAATTACTCAAACAGAGATGCATTTTTACGGTCTAAGAAATCAGTCACTGAAACAACGTCATTTAAAGACAAAATGTCAATGGAGAATTTTATAAGCTGCGGAAGTGCCATGGAGGAATAATACCTAGCCGTGAACAAAAGCGCAAAGGTAAGAAAATCTGAAGGTCCTATAGGCTACAACATCAATTTTGCAACCCAAATGGCATATCTAATGGACTTGACGATCCCTCTTGATTTCTCACTCCAATGTGTTGGCTTGCCTAAGTTAAAATGAAATCTATTAAAAGATGCCTGCATAATTCATCTTAAGAATTCCCTTCCCTAAAATATCACTATGGTGATGAAGGATTGTTTTTTATCAAGAGCAAATGAAGCGGTGTTCAACGCAAAAAATAATAAACTCTCAAATGAGCCCAAACGTTTTTTCCTTTTGGCAACTTTTTTATTCCTAAAATTAAGTAAAGTTTTGAAATTATTCATTGAATCTGTGGTTTCGTAATGAGAGGTGTAACAGGGGACCCCAAAAGCATAAGCAATCCACGTTTCTAGTAGATGCCATTGCATAGCTCGACTAATTAATGCAATATTAGTTATAGCCACATTTTTCCTACCATGCATTTGACAAGATGATTGATGCCATTGTTGAGTAAGATCACAACCGTGAAAATCAAACACTTGTGCATATGTTGCAAAATGTTTGCGAGCTTGAACTGAACTGCCATTTTGCAATGTTCAGTGTTTATGCTGCCACTATTTCTTCATATCGTTCACCATGCATTAAAATATAGCTGATACAACCATTTCTTGAGCACCAATCCAAATTGTTGATGTATCTCCTCATCATCAATTCTGCACTGTTATATGCTTTAAATGAGGGAGCGAGGAAAGCGGAGCGAATCAACACGGATGCCTAGAAGCCAACCCTTTCAGCCGTGTTGCTCATGGCAGATCAGATAAGTGCACCAAATCCTATCGTCTGTTCATTAGCTCCGGCCGCAACTAAGTGTTTTAACTGGTCGAAAACGACAGGATTGAAGAGCGCTTGACCTGCATTGCGCCATGACGTCGGATACACAACGTAGCTGGGTGTCATAATTACAAGGGAACACTGTCGAAGTTGCTCGAGAGTTGGCACGTCTTAAAACGCCACACTAGTGAAACTGAATAGGGCAGAAATACATTTTTTACACAGTTTGCGAATGTGTACTCCGTTCGGTGTCAAGTGCCCTTCGGTCAACGTCTTTGACCACGTCTTTCCGTTTTTCTCCCAATAAGCCCTGACTGCAAAACTTTGATCCCAGGACGCCCTGCAGCCGGAGCGTCGGTCCAGCTGTACCCCGTCGGGTACATGATCATTCTTCAGGCGTTTCCATTTCACGACTTTAACGGAATCTCTCAATGTTAGAACATTATTGTTCCTGAACATTTTGATGAAGAAAATGAGGCCTTGCTAAAAATCGGGGGGGGATGGGCGGACACTTTGTGCAACGTTACAATGATGGGGGGGGGGGGGAACAGACGTGCAATAAAAAAATGACACCTGACGATAGGAGGCTCTTACACATATTACGTAGGAATTGTTTCAAAATATAGAAATAATGCTAAAAATACTCTAAACGACTCAATGCACAAATGGGGTATATTGTGATATTACAACATAACCTTCATGTCGGGAATATTGAAACATAAAAATGTACCCCGCATTCCATCACGGGGATTCTTCTGTTTCAAAACGTTAACAAGGGGCTTTTGGAATAAAAGCAATGAAATGCAGGGCGACCTAAATCCAAATTTTCAGCGATAGGGGTCTGGCGAGATCAATTTCTGACGTCGGGGTCCCTAAATATTTTCTTCACAAGAGAATCAACAATCCCATCGGGGCACATTAGCACGGAGGACAGCGAAAACGTACCTAGAGAAAGCAATACTGCAACCTCGCGCGCACAGGAAATCCTAGGCCGGTGTCACACCGAACGAACTCAACTCACCGCGGGAAGTCGCGGTGAGCTGAGTTCGTAGGGCCGATCAACTAGTTCATCGCAAACCGCGTCGAACGTGCTCAATTTACTCGATGGCGCACAGTTTTCCGCGTCCAAGTTCATTAAGCATCAGTGTGACTCCATCGTCTAGCAACTAGTATTCATATTTTGACTTTTTTCTGTCAATTTTCTCGAAGTGGAGTGACGTCGTGCATGCTATGACGTGGCACACTTCAATGACGTCATTATTCATGTAAAGACAAGCGAACTAAGTAAGCGGCAGTTCGGCTGACAACTTTTTGTCCGAATTTTCCGTGACCGTCCAGAGTTGCGAGGAGTTGCTTCACCTCGAGGTGTGTAGCAATGTTTTAGCAACTGGTCGACGGTTCCCAATAGTTCGCGCGTTTATCGAGTGGTGCGACTCGACAACATGGGTCAACGTTGTCAGTCTTCCGTCAGAAAATTTCTGAAAGTTGCTGTCAGTGCTTACCCGCCTAGGCGAGTTGCTACGGGCGCCAGTGTGACCGCAGATACCCAACGACGACTTCAAACTCGTCGTTTTTTTGAGAGAGGGAAGTCCAAACGCGGCTCGGAGTTGCTACGGGACGGTGTGACACCGGCCCTAGACATTGCTGGAATCCATTGTTGAGATGGCCCAACTACACATTCCGAATATTCTCAGCCGCACCCTGAGAACGTCTCGAACCACCACATACGTGAAATAGTATAACCATTTTTGTGGTCTTCTTTTCTTCAAACCCGGCCTGCAACCATGCACGAACACTTGATCATGAAACGGGTGTGTTTGGGAAATCTAAAAAACCTCAATTATGGTTCCGCATACCCGTACAGGGACCTCTTGCCTCTGGCCAGAGTCCGACGATAATGGGGCCCACCGAACCCATTAGCAAAAGGCGTGTTTGGGATAGTCGAATGAAGTTCCGACTGGAAGTCCTATGTTGATGGTCCGGTAAAGGATGCATTGGTAGACCGTAGTCAAACTTCCACGGACCGCATTCCCTCGCCAGCATTGCAGCCGTCAGCAAGACGCAAGTGAAGACTTAATCTGCGCGCGCTAACGAATAAAACGTTCTATACGCATAATAAATCATTCAAAAGCGGTCGCCTTTCAGCACTAGAGACGAAGGACCCACGTGTGTACATGACGTCTTCAGAAGGGGAGTCATGAATACCGTACGCATAAGTTGATACTCAAAGAATACAAGATATTTTCTAAATATTAGACAAGATTTTAATATCAAACTAGCGGAGGAAAGAAGTTCGCACATGAAAACAAATGGCAAAGCCGGATCCAGGTCTGTTCATCAATCAACTAAGTACCCATGGGCAAAATTCGCATTTGTCCATAATGACATGCGCCCAACCTTCAGGGAGGAAATAAGTAAAAATGTAAAGGGAATAAACAATGGGTCGAAAACAAAAAGTTGTTACAGGAAAGCAAAACATGGAAAAAAATTTAGAGAACAGACAAATGGACAAAAATTCATAATTCTCAGACAAAATAGAACGAAATCATGAAAACAAATGACAACATTCACTTCAAGAAGAAACAATTGACCTAAAAGTGAAAACCTTGGGATGAAAGTAGAGTTAGGCGAAAAAATCAAGAGAAGATGAGCACACATGGAAAATTTTGGAAAAAACAACTGAAAATTTAATAAGAAAATGATACAAACATAGATATAGAAATGGATGTAGAAATAGATATAGATATTGATATAGATGTAGATATAGATATAGATATGGATATACATATAGGTATAGATATACATAGATATAGATATAGATATTGATATAGATATAGATGTAGATGTAGATGTAGATATAGATATAGATATAGATATAGATAAAGATATATATATAGATATAGATTTAGATATAGATATAGATATAGATATTGATATAGATATAGATGTAGATGTAGATGTAGATATAGATATAGATATAGATATAGATAAAGATATATATATAGATATAGATTTAGATATAGATTTAGATATAGATATACATATAGATAAAGATATAGATATAGATATAGATATAGATATAGATATAGATATAGATATAGATATAGATATAGATATAGATATAGATATAGACATAGATATAGATATAGATAT
>SZWC01001705.1:235651-258500 GCA_023375785.1 Penium margaritaceum | reverse complement strand
GGGGGGGGGGAGGGAGGGAGAGGGAGTTGGAGTGAGGAAGAGAACGAGGATGTACTGGGGGAGGGTGTGAGGGACGGGATGGCAAAGAGGAAGCAGGGAGGGAAAGGGAAAGAGACTAACAAGCAAATTTTGTCGATGCTGATGACGTCAGACGTAGGCAGAGGAGCGAGAGCAGAGAGAGAAGGACGAGTGAGAGAGAAAGAGGCGGAAGTCTTGACGAGGTGAGATGCGTCATTCTCATTCTCAGTCTTAGAGTTCGCCTGCGGGAGCTGGACGTTGCTGCAACATCTGTTTCTGCAGTAGCAGCAGTAGCAGCAGTAGCAGCAGCAGCAGCAGTAGGAGCAGCAGTAGCCAGGTGTTGTATGGCCCTCGCTGCTGCCCTTTCCTCACAGTCCATCATCGTCTCCTCTACTGCTGCTTCTGCAGCCGCCCCCGCTGCAGCTGCTGTTGCTTCTGCAGCCGCCGCCGCCGCCGGTGCTGCTGCTGCTGCTGCTTGTGCAACTGCCGCCGATTTGACCGGTCCTGCTGAAGCACCGGGTATCCTCCGCATCAGCAGCAGCAGCCAAGGATCTGCGGCGATGCGCAAAATCCTGCCTTCAGCAGCTGCTGAAGCGCCCATTCCGGAGGCTGCTGCTTCAGCACCAGGCACGACGATACCGCTGCAGCGCTGAATCTGAGCAGGTGTGAATGACTCGATTTGATCGCAGCCTCCCCTGCTGCTTCGGTGACCTGCGCAAGCAGATCTGCTGCTTTGACCAGAGCAGAGCAGATCCGCTGCTTGCAACTGTAATCAATCCAGCCCACGTTGATGACGTCAGTCACCGTAGTGGCTCGAAAGTGTTTACGTTTCGAGCCACTTGGCGTTACCGCATCATCGCTATTTGCGGGAGGCTGACGTGTCCAGAGCGTCACACAAACATGTGGATGAGAGCGCGTCCGGAGTAGTGGGTCCGCTGGACAAATATGTGTGTCCGGAAGTCGAGTTGCTGCTACCCATTTGAATTCTGCTGACTTGCAAAAGACAACACTCAGAGGTTGGTCAGACCAACCGATGTCCCCCTAAAAATGTTGGCGGGAAAGATTTATGGGTTATATTACAAGAGGTGCCTGTTTGGACACCACCTTTGACGCGAGGTCACAACCGTATTATGTCATTTGTCCTAGATGCAGTAGTAGGTTCTCATGAAGCGGAAACTCCAATTTTGGAGGCGCCATTCTCTCAAATGACTAACGCTGACCTCTCGTGGCCATGGTGGAAGCCATCCTACCAAAAGCAATGTAATCTAGGGTTACAATACGAGATACCCGAATAGTACAAATATAAAACTGATTCACCCATTTTCCGGTGAAAAGTAACCTAACTACCCATCGGCCGCCGCTACCGCTACGCCACTAAAAAAAAAAGTAGACAAAAATGCATGGCGAAGCTGCATGCCATGCGCTGACAACGCATGGCATGCGACGCCCTCCACTAACATCACAAACCCCTTCGTTGAAGGGTTTGTGATACTAGTAGGGGAGGTTTCTTTTGAGGAGAGTTCGAGACTCCCCGTGCGTTGAAAAGGAACCTGCTGGGCACCGCTATCGCAGGGCCAAGCAGGAGCCTGTGCAAAAATAAAACCCTACAACCCCTAATGTAATTCGGGGTAGGGTTTGATTGCGGTTTGTGCATTAAAAGAATAGGTTTGTGTGCATAAGATATGAAAAAAAACGAAAGAAGGGCATTTTTGCTCGATCGCGAGGGAGCGATGACCCCATGTGGTTTTCTTCTTTCTCACTCGTTAACGCATGACGCGAGCGAGCATGATTTTTGGCTAGGCTTTTGAGTTTTTTTTGCCGCTACCGTGTGAATGAAAGTCTATAACGAGTCGATTCTCCGGATCTTGCTCTGGAGTCGTTGTTGGAGTTCGCAAAATGGCGTTCTCATTCCGCAATAGAGGTATACCCCCTTTGCAGGACTGGAGGGCACTCGTCAAGAACGACCGAGAGCAGAGAGACTTGAATATTTTGAGTCTCCGGAGGCCCATTTTCGTTTTTAGCCTCAGCTGTGGTTCGTAAGCTTGACGCATAACACTCGAAACTGATAGTGTCCCAATGTGTATTCGAAACACGGTTTTGGGCGCATAATATTCTGTGATGCAGATTTGATGGTACCCTTGAGACAAATCCAAAGACGAAAATACTCTTGCCCCTTGGAGTCGGTCAAAAAGGTCCTCAATCCGCGGGAAGAGGAATTGATTTTTCACCGTCAGCTTGTTCAACGATCGGTTATTCACGCACATGCGTAAACCATCGTCCTTTTTGTTCATAAAAAAGGAGCGGCGCACCGTACGGCAAGCTACTTGGCTTGATCCTTCCTTTTGCAAGGTAGTCTTTGATTTGGCGTTCGGCTTCTGGCCTTTCTGTTGGACTAAGCGAATACATGGGTCTAAACGGAGGAGTCGCCTCCGGTTGCAGCGGAATCGTGTGGCCCATGTATCTTTCTAGTGGAAGCCCAGCCGATGGGTTTTGGAGTACATCCGAGAACTTCGCCAATAGAGATATAATCTCTTGTGGCGTGTCTTCCTTCACGTCGTCCTCCACTTTTTGCAGCTGAGCCAAGAAGTATCGACAACCTTGTGGAATATGTCTCTTGACCTGCATCGGAGACAAGCTGGCATGGACTTTCAGTCGGGTCGACGATTATTCCGTACTCAGAATCAACGTAAAGCGACGTTGTCCTTTTCGAAGGATCAAACGTTTTGATTCAAAGCACATTAAAGCCTTGTTTTCACGGAGCCATGGATCGCCTTGCACCACATCAAACGGGTCAAGAAGGTTGAGTACCTTCAATGTGACACTCTGTGTATACCCTTGAATACAAATCTTTGTTTTACATGTACCGATCACGGGTACTCCACGGTTGTCACCGACGACAACTGCGCCATTCGATGGCTCGTACTTCAGGCCGATCTGTTGGGTAAAGCGAAGGCTAACGAAGGAGTCATCTCCTCCAGTGCTACCAACTACGGTCACGGGAGCACCAGCTAGGTCTACTTTGAATTGCATCGTCATGTTGCCTCCACTCTTCCGAGTGAACAGGCTCGACGATGACAAGCCGAGTTTGTGATAAACACAGAGTCCAGACGGTGGACGCCGTAACTCCCATGATTCACTACTCGAGTCCACAACTTGTGGGCATTTGTGAATTCGGCTAGCACCTTCCAGTCTTTAAATTTCACTTGGTCAAAATCGTTGACTAAAGGTATCGCAAACATAATTGAACTCATGGTTTTGAGGGCGTTCGCTTCAATCACTCTGTTACATGATTCTTGCATAGTGGTCAGTGCCGGCACCACTAAACAATTTTGGTCATGCATCTCGTCCATTGATGCATGATTTAGTTGGCAATGTCAATTAACAAGTGCAGAATGAGGTTCAATGAAAGGGGAGAAAACAACAAAGAAATTTGAACTCATCAAAAACTCAAATTGTTTAACATCCTCGTCTGAAAATATGGATCCACACTCGTGATCCAGTTTTACCCCATAGTGGTCTCCACTAACGTCACTGAGGGGCGGGGAAAACCCGCCCCACGGCCTTGTCCATTACCACAGCCAGGCCCATTGACGCGACCGCAACCCTGTCCACGGTCCTGTCCGCGGCCTCCTACTGCACCCTCCGCATGAGGTGCTGCTGTTGCGGCTAACGCCGCTGCCTCTTGTCCACCACCAGCAGCCTCACGGCACTGAGCCCTGAAGTGTCTGCACTACATGTAGTTGTGGCACAGTCCCTCGCGGAAGGCCGTGTTACAACGCTCGCGTGCCGCCTACAGCTTGTCATTTTTGCTACCATGATTGTGGCTGGGGGGCTTGTTCCCACCAGGCTTTTTGGATGGGGGGCTTGCCGGCTGCTTGCCCTTGACCCCGTCCCGCTACCTGGTTGTCCCTCCAGTCCCTGTAGCATCCATGCGTACATCACGACCTTGCTATGCACGCACGTTTGGCCGTGCATCCGAGTAGTGCTTCGGGTTTGTCAAATACACTTTGCTCATATAGTATCGCAACGCCCTCCAGCTTGCCCAAGCTTGGCCCGTTGCGGTTGTGGTGGTCTTGTCCTTCAGCTTCTCGCTGGCAAGACCATGGCGTAAGTACTCTAGCAGCAAACACTCTAGGTACTTGAAGGTCTGGGTACCGTCGCTCTTAGTGAAGCTTTCGACTTCCTCTACGAGCGCCGCAAACTCCCTCAAGTAGGCCTCAAGCGAGTTACCGAGTTGTTTGAAGTCCTTGATCTTATGGAAGGCACGCTACGCTAGGTACACTTCTCACACATGATTGCTCAGAAAGCTTGTCATGGCATGGGCTGCCATGCAAGGTGAGGCCTCTGCGCACTCCACTCCTCGACCACGTACTTGAAGAGCTTATCTTCAAGCCGCGTTGTGGTAAGGTGGCCCCACTGACTGAGTGGAGCGTTGTGGACGCCTAAAACGTGGTCCATGCGGTTCAACTAGTCAATCAGCTTCACGCCCTATTGGAAGATCTCCACACTGCGGAGGAAGGACGTGTTCATGAGCAGCTCCGAAGTTGTTGAGGTACGCAAGTCGTAGCTGCCATGGGCAGTGGTATCAGCAGCTACGGTTGTTGTTGCATCCGCACCTGGGTCACGCTCTTCAACGCCTTGTCGAGGTTGTTGCATTAGCAACTTGCCTCATGGGCGGCGAGGCGCTGCAGCTGGTGATCACGGTCGAGGTCTGTGATGCTATGCCCGACGGATGCGAATGCGAAGTTGAGCTCTGATGTCGTTAGAGCATCGGCGATAGCCGCCAGGGCCTCGCGTTGTTCGTGCACCATCACCCACTATAGGAGGGTACGGTTCGCATACACGCCTCCAAGGAATCTTACCTTTTTGAGGAGGCTATCGCCAGCGACGAGACTCGAGTGGACACTGCCATGCTCAGTTGCGCCCACATCGTAGGAAGGGGGGTCCGCCCTCACTCCTCAGAGTGGTACCGTAACTCCACCGTCGATGATGATCTTGAGTCGGCCCGCCGCCTCAGCAGCAAACTTTGCAAGCCTGTGGCGGTCATCGCAAATTGCCTTCACGGTGATGTCGTCTGGTTTGTTCTCGCTGGAACTTCCGGCATGGCTACTTTTGGCGCATTTGCTGCTCTCAGCAGCCTCGGTGCTGTCGGTAGCTTCGAGCGATGCAGCGAGTGCCTTGCCCTTCTCAAGCAATCGACTCGAGTTTGCTGCACGATGATGGCAATGATCATGATCCTAATCGCCTTCGCCATCGACGGTTTCGTTCTCTTCGTCAGAGTCCACGCCCGGGTGGTCCTCCTCGAGTGCGTCGTCTGTTGCATGGGGGTTATCCACGTGCGTGTCAATATGCTTGTTGAGCACTTTCATGGCTTTTGCGCGCTTCTTGGTGTTGTCGAGGTTGGCGCTGCTTGTCTTTGGCGATACGGTTACCTTTGGCTTGGCAACCGTGCTCGCGGTGGCGGCTATCGAGGGCGTGTGGTTAGGCCGTCACCACCTTGCCCTTGTTGGTCATCAACGGTCCGGCACTTACCATCTCGTCGCCCGTGCAACTAGCGCATGAAAGTCATTGAGGGGATCACTCCACAACTTCAAGGAGGGACTGCCTTCCACAATCTTCTTGCTCTCATGATCGGTGAGGCAATCATAAATTGATTTCCTATTTTTCTAGGCCGCCACGTTGGCACAAGGGCGTGGATTTTGAAAACTAGTCTTCCTAAGCTGTGACTCACGGCAATTGGAAGGTACTAGAATCCAGAGAAAATATAAAATAGAATACAAGAGAATGACAAACAGAAGGTGAGTACCGCTCACAAAAGGACAAACAATGAGAAAAGAGTTCTAGCAAGTCCCCGCGACTCCTTCAATCCCTCTCCTAACTACTTATCCTCCCCTTGTCTTCTTGTCTTCCTTGGCCTCCTCTTGAGTCTTCTTTCCGTGTCTCGCGCCCCTTGGCGGCGTCGTCCTTGAGCCAGCGGCGTTGGGGAAGCCGCCAAAAATATTCAAGGAGTTGTCCTCCCTCATTTTAGGGTGCTCCCAAGTCATGAGGGCTCCTGGCCTTGGGAAGAACCGTTGTCCCAATTCTTGGATGAAGGAAGGGGGAAGGGAACCTTGAAATGGAGGCCAATTGGCGGTTTATGGGGGTGGACACTCCCCACCCCGTCCAAGAAAATCCACAGGGCTCCTTGTAGTGAAGGAGAAGCTCAAGGGAAATGGGAGGGTAAAGTAGAGCTCTTCAAGAGCTTTCCAATGCACATTTTGGTGTTTGGAACGGATTAGAATGGACGCCGTAGTCCGTTCTGATGTTTCTGTTGCTGCTTGCAGCTACAGGCGGCGTTTTATGTACGATGTAGCCACCGTTTCCATCGAACCTTTAGTCGCGGGGGTCGTCGGGCTCTGAGAACCACTGTAACGGGTCGAGTCTCCAGCTCCTGCTCTGGAGTCCTTGTCGGAGTTCGCAGAATGGCGTTCTCAGTCCGCATTAGGGATTTACCCCCTTCGCAAGATTGAGGGGCAATCGTCATCAACAACCCACAGGAGGGAAATTCGAATGTTTTGAGCCTCCGGAGGCCCATTTCCGTTTTAGCCTTACCCCTAGTTTTTGGACCAAAACCGAGGATTTTCACCTCAAACTCGTGCTTTGACACAAATTATTCCGTTATTTTTATGCTGAATTTTGTCGCAAACGAACTTTGACTAATATTTTTGACGTTCTGGTATGAAATCGTCGCGTGCAAAGCACGCTAGCGATGTCGCACCAGCTTTCTCTCGTCTCTCGTCCCTTGCCCCCCTTCCCTCGTCCACGATCACTCGCTTGCGAGGAGGGCGAGCGGGGGCGAGGGCACGAGGCCTCGAGGTCTCGCCCTTGAGGCCCTTAGGGCCCCTCAGCCACGGATCAGGCTGAGGCCGCGATCAGCGGCTGGCGGCTGGCGGCTGGCCGGCTGGTGGCCGGCCGGTCACTTGGCCGGCCGCCGGCCGTCCAGCCGGCCGGCAGCGAGCTGGCCGACGGCCAGCAAAGTGCTGGCCGTGGGCCAGCCCTTGCTGACGCGAGGGATGGTGTGCAACCACCCCTCGCTCAGCGAGGAGGGAGGGCTGAACCGACCCTCTCGCTACAGAGTCACACTTTGCGTTTTGATGGGTATCTGAGCTATTTGGTCATGTATTCTATTCCAAGTGTCCAGGGAAGAAGTCGCAACGAAGGTACTCCGCTGTCTATGCAAATAATCACACTATCATTCTAACGGTTAGGTGCGCAGGTGGATGTTTATAAATTCGCTCAGAACCAGCACTTTGTCACACCAAATGGAATATAGATGGTGCAAAGTTGAAGTTGCGAGGCAAAACACGATTTTTGAATATCGGACACTCGAGCAATGTGTAATTAGCGGTGAGTGTACTTCGATGACAAGTGTTGAAATGACCAAACAAACATATTAAAGCCTCAAAGTACACCGATACCCATTGTCTCGGTCGATAGATCAGCGCTGTCCATAATCGAAAACGAAATACCAGCGGTGCCCATGTTTGCAAATGTGCGAGCCAAAACGGAATTCAACTTCTCTATGGAAGTGTGACGTCACCGACTTCGAGGGTGAAGTCAACAACTTTTGGTACCGGCCTCACCGATGTCAGAAGTCACCATGTTGCGAATTTTGGAGTTCGCAAGTGGAAACTCCAGAATTTGCACGTTCGCAAGGGTGAATGCAAAAACTCTGAGCAACCCCCCTAGTTGAACTAGGGGGTTTGGGTTATAATTTTTTGCTTTCCCAGGCACCTGCCAGGCCCAGCGGTAGCAGGGCCTGGCAGATATCCTTTTTTCTATCATAGAGTGCGTTGTATCTCGCAACCCCCCCTCCCAATATCCGACAAACCCCCTTGCTACACTAGGGGGTTTGGGTTTTAGTTTTTTACTTGCCTAAGCATCTACCAGGCCCCGCAGTAGCGGGGTCCGGCAGATTCCCTTTCTTCTATCACAATGTGTGCCGCATCTCACAACCCCCCCCCCCTCCCCAAACCCTCGACAAAACCCCTAGTTACACTGGGGGGTTTGTGTTTTATTTTTTTACTTGCCCGGGCATCTGCCGTGCCCCATGGTAGCGAGGCTTGGCATATTCCCTTTCTTCCATCACATTGTGTGCCACATCTCACAACTCCCCCCAAAACCCTCGACAAACCCCTTGTTTAAATGGGGGGTTTGGCAGGGTCATTGCGAGCTCGCAGGGAGGTTTCGCCACGAAACCCATCCTATTAGCTCGCGATGACGGGCGAAGTTCAACTTCACCCTCCAAGTCAAAATCCATGTCAAATCTGTTAAATACATAAAGTATATGACAGTCGCGCCAGTTTATGCTCAAAAAACAAAAAACATGGACATCAGTGTCATTCCGTATTCGACTATGGACACCGCTGATCTATCGAGCGAAACGATGGGTATATTACAACATCTTCCAACATACAAGTGTCGAGCTATGAATGAAGCATAGTCAGGGTCGTTGGATCATTTGCTAAGCAACACGTGCGCAATTGTGTCGTGAGTGGTCGGATTCGAGAGGGTACGTCGAGAATTCGAGGGTCTTCGTGAATCGACGGTAAAGATGCGAGGTGAATCTTTACAAATTGATATTTGTCTGGATGCATCGAGTATCATGACCTGATACAGAAGTATCAGGTCATGATACTTCTATTCGTAGGTTCGCAGAGTGGTCGAAACTGTCAGAAGGTTCAAGAATATCCACTAAGGGCGGGGCAGGTGGCCAATTTGCCAGAGGCCGTCGGAGGGAATATCGCGGTGCTCGCAACAAAAATTCCCACTTGAGAAGAGTAGGGATGCGTGTATGTCTGGTACATAAGACTACTCCCTCTCTAAGCCACAACATCCCGGCGCGCGTGCAGATGCGGTCCGAAGACGGCGGTAGAAGCCGTCAATGAGATGATTGACGTCTCAAAGATTGTCGTAGGGTTCCCAACTGTTATGCGTGGCATCGTAGCCATGCCACTTGACAAGATATTCTGTCATCTTGCCTTGTCGTCGATGGCTGTCGATGTCCTTGATGACGTACTTTGTGTCTTTGTCTTCTTGAACGGGAGGTGGAGGCGGGACATCTCTGCCAGGGAAGTTCTCTCTTGGGTCTCGGTAGTGTTTGAGCCTAATGACATGGAACACCGGATGCACTTGCATAGTGTCGGGGAGTTGGAGTTACGCAACCACAGGGTTTGCATGCGTCTGATCCCAAATGGTCCCAACCATCGGACTTTGAGCTTTGAACAGTCCGATTGGTAGAGCTTGATGTTCGCCATGGTGAGGAGGACTCTATCGCCAGCAGTGAAGATTTCGTCGCTGCAATGTCGGTCAGCTGCTCGCTTCATCGTTGCTTGTGTCTTTGAGAGGGTTTGACGTGTTTCCTACCATACAGTAGTAAAGTCTTGGCGTTGAACATCGACCAAAGAAATGTTGCTGCAACATTGAAGTCCAGCTAGAGTGGTTGGAAGTGTGCCATTCACCACTTCAAATGGAGTTTCGCCTGTTGTGATAGAAACTACCAAGTTATATGCGATTTCAACGGTCGGGATTTTTTGTGCCCAATCCGTCTTGTTATGTTCGAATAATGTTTGGAGAAGTTGGTCACGCATCTGATTTGTGTGCTCGGTTTGGCCGTTGGTTTAAGGATGAAGCGCCGTTGAAAGTGGAATTCTGCTACCGTAGCAAGTCATTAGTTCGCGCCAAAAACGGTTGGTCAATCTACTGTCTCTGTCGCTTGTGATAGTTCTTGACACGCTGTGTTGCCGCACGACATTCATTAGAAACAACCGTGTTGCTCCCTGGGTGGTGACGCTGGTCGTTGTCGAAGTGGGAAATTCTAGAGAACCTGTCGACAACCACAAGGATGGAGTCATATCCCTTGGGTGTGACTAGTAATCCGGTGATGAAGTCCATGGAGATGTCTGTCAAAGGTTCCGTCGGAGTAGGAAGCAGATGCAGAAGTCTGGGTGGCCTCATGTGACGAGATTTCTATCACTGACATGTGTCGCACATTTTGCAGAAGTTAGCCACGTTGGATCCCATCTTGTCCCACCAATAGTTTTTTGCCAGCTTCTTTAGCCTTTTATCCTCTCCAAAGGGTCCTCCTGGACCGGTGTCGTGGCATTCTTTGAGCAACATACGGCGAAGTTGGTTGTTCGGGGGGACGACCACTTGGCGAGTGAAGCGTAGCCGCCAGTAGGGTGCATCAAACATGAATTTTGTTTCATTACATCTACTGTGCTGGTCATAACCTCGTGCAAACATTCGGTCGAGGTACGAGTTTCACTTTATTTGTAGGGTTGCCATGTCGGTCATCAATTCTGGTTGGCAGCTGAGTGCGTCTGCTGCGTTCATTTTGCCTGGCCGGTACTCAATTTTGCAGTCGGACCCGGATTCAAGGAACTCCATCCATCGGGTTTCACGTCGTCTGAGATTTGGTTCAATCTTCAAATGTTTCAATGCGTGGTAGTCGATGCGCATGATGCATTGGCAAAACTCGTGATGGCATCGCCACGTCTTGAACGCGCACACAACCGCTAGCATCTTCTTTTCATGGACCTCGTAGTTGAGTCCGGGTCCTCGCAGTTTTTGAGACATGTAGGAGACCGGTTATTTGCCGTTGCCATGATCTTGTAGAAGAATCGTGCTAATGGTCTGGTCTGATGTATCCAAAGTCATGACGTAGTCGACCGTTGGATCGGCTAAACATAGGGTTGGCGCCGAGGTTGGAGTGTTTCGCAAAGCGGTGAACGCTTCTTGTTTGTTGTCTTCCCACTGCCACTCGTTTTCTATTCAAGTGAGTTCAAAAAGAGGCGCTACCACTCAAGCGTAATCTTGTATGAATCGCTCGTTGTAATTGCAGAATCCGAGAAAGACATGGATTTCTCAAACATTGGTTGGCGTTGGCCAATGAACGACTGCTGCCACTTTTTTCGCATCCATCGTGATACGTTCGCCGTTGATGACATGACCCAAAAACTCAATCAAACGAGGACCAAAGTTTCATTTTGAGACTTTCCCAAAAAAATCTCTCTTTTGTAACTTTGAGAACGTTTTGAAGATTTCCATCGTGCTTCTCTGGGGTGCGGCTATACACCAAAATGTCGTCGGGGTATACCACAACAAAATCGTCGAGGTGCAGACGAGAAATGTTGTCCATTGCCGTCATAAATGTCGCCGGGGCATTCGTGAGTCTGAATGGCATGACCGTGAACTCAAAGTGCACGTAGTGAGTTCGGAACCCTGTTTTCTCGATGTCAGCATCTGCCACACGTATATGGTGATATCCATTGCGTAGGTCCATGTTGTTGAAAGTTTGAGCTCCTCGGATTTGGTCAAAAAGTTCATCAGCTTAAGGGAGTGAGTAGCGGTTCTTCATGGTAGCATCGTTCAAAGCCTGGTAACCCATGCACATCCGCATCTTGCCAATTTTCTTGTTCACAAATAGTATAGGTGTGGCATATGGTGACATGGATGGGCAGATGAAACCTTGACCAAGCATCTCCTCGAGCTGCTTTTTCAGCTCGGTTTGCTCATGATCGCTCATCTGATAGGCCCCTCGGACGGTTGGTCTGCCGCCCGGCTTCAGTTTGATGTGATGGTCGATGTCTCGCTCAGGAGGTAGGGTTTTTGGGAGTTCGTCATGGAAGACATTTACAAAATCATGGATAAGTGATGCGAACCCTTCAAGTACCACCGCGAACTTCGTCACAGCCGGTGAGAGTGATGAGGCCGACAATGAGCCAACTGCTGCCACTTCCGCTCCTCCCATTGGCTTGAGATGTAGGAGCCGCACATGAGCTCCTCGTCGTAGAAAGTGTTTGGCCACATTGAGCGGAATCGGTTGCATCGGTCGCGCTTTTTGGCTTCCGCGGCTTCCTCTAATACTTCCACCTCTGCTGCTTCCGCTTTCGACTTCCGTCCCACTCATGGAAGTTGTCGCTTGGCTATATGAATCTCCACGTAGACTTTGCTGCTGTTCCATTTGACCTACAGATTGTGCCGATATAGGAAATCTCGTCCGAGGATGATTTTGTGATTGCTGACTGGACCAGACCTCTAGACCGTTACATCCCAAAGATCTCCTACTTGTAGCCGTAGTGGATCTTGGAGTCTCCGTATCTATAGTCTCCTATCGACGGGTTTTCCTTCATATACCCCTGGTTCGGTCTACAAACCCAGCTTGTCAACCATGTCTTTGCTTACGAAGCTGTGTGAAGCTCCTCCATCCAACAGTGTTGGTATTGTTCCGTGACTTTTGCATCCTCGAGCTTGAACTTTAAGCAGTATCGCCGGTTGCTCGTCCTCGTACTCCTCGTCAATCTCAGAAACCTTCTACGGTGATGTAGGCCATTTAGATGGACGATCGTTCAGCGCAGATCACTCTTCACGGACAGGAGTTGCTCCTTTTACTACTGCCCCCCGCCGTTTTCTGATTCAATTTCTATGACTTCCCCCCCTTTTTGGCTTGCTGCTTGCTCCAACAGTTGCGAGCAATGTGCCTGAATTTTCTGCAGTTGCAATAGGTTCGTGTGTCTCTCTGGTTGATGGCGTCCACTTCCATCGGATTCGAGTAGTCTGCCGACTGGTTTTTTCCATTTTCTCAATAATTGTGATTTGGAGGTCGCCAGCCATCGGTTTCTTGGATCTGAGCATTATAATCGGCGTTGTCGATCCTTTCTGTTGCTACAATCATCTGTGGCAAGTCAATGAGGATAGAAACCGCTATTTTTGGATAGCAAAAAATAGCGATTGCTCACCGGATGTCTCGCTTGAGGCCGTTGTTGTAGTGAAAACAGAGTTTGTCGGGGGTGATGTCTGCTCCAGTGATCTTGCGGAACGTCCGTGTTTACTCTGTCACGCTGGATTGCTAACTTTGACGTTGGAGCTTGTACCGTGCATTAATTTTTTTGTTCAGTCATCCAAAGTGTGCGAGAATCACATGGGAGAATCGCGTGCGAAAATTCATTCCAGTCGGTTGGTGGCGTCAGCGCGTCTTGCCATTGTCGGTTGATCTGCTCCAAGGGTAGAAGGCTTTTGGTGGGTGATGTAAGACGGGCGCCTTGAGTCCCAGATGATGCTCTGCCAATCTCCTACTACCGTTAGATGGTCTTTAGATTGGACCACCAACTTAACGCTGTGCCATGGAAAGGTGCGGCCGTGAGGTCAATTTTCTTTCGGTTGTTGTTGACACCAGCAGCGGTGCAGTACTTCTCCAAACTCGTCAGCCACATCCAAACCGTTGGTCCATTTGAGTTTGCAAGATCCAACGGTTCTGGAGGAGCCGGACAAATTATGGGTTCGCTTGAGAGTTGAGAATTTCTCTCGACGAGCACCGCTTCACGCGTGCTTGCGTTGCAAAGAGCCTCCATAGCAACATTGAGTTGTTGGAGCAGGTGGTTGTTGATTCCTTTGACTGCGGAGATCCTGTTTGCCAGATCCTCGTTGATCCGTGTCTGTTGTCCACTGCCACCTCTCGTCCCTGCTGTTGTCATTGAGGTTGTTGGTAGGGACGGCTGGTTTGTCGCCGTCGGGTTCGTGACCGGATTAGTCACTGAGGCCGTAGGGGTTGTTCCAAATACCGCAAAGCCTGCCATTCCAGGATTCCTTGTTGCTTCATGGTTCATGTGCATCAGCACATTCTGCTCCTCCAACGCCGAAGTCGTTGCCGAAAACCCGCTCCTGGTCGTCGGTTGCGCTCTCTTGCCTCACGTCGTAATGGCAAATTATGCAAAGTCTTGACGTGCAAGATGCGCTGACAGCTTGTGCGAGGTTGTCCTCTGAATGAGTAAAGTATTCAGATGCCTGTGTAGCACTACTGCGCTCTGATACCAGGTGCTATGCCGAACGGAACGTAGATGGTACACAGGTACAAGTTCCGAGGTGAAACTCGATTTGTAATTTGGGACACTTGAGCAATTTATAATATGCGGTAACTGTACTTCGATGACAAGTGTCAAAATGATTGAACATATATATACAAGTGTCAAGTTCCGAATGAAGAATAGTCGTGGTTGTTGGGTCATTTGCCAAGCCACGCGTGCGGAGTTGTGCCGTGAGTGGTCGGATTCAAGAAGGCCCGTCGAGAAGTCGGGGGCCTTTGAGAATCGACAATAAAGATGCGAGAAACATATTTATAAATTGAGATTTGTCTCAGTGCATTGAGAAGTTGACCAAAAGGTTGTGATACTTCTGTTTGAAGGTTCGCGAGAGTGGTCAAAGCTGTAAGGAGGTTCGAGAATGAACACCGAGGGCAGGGCAGTTGCCCAATTTGCCCTCGGCCGTCGGAGTGAATGTCGCGGTTCTCGTGACGCGATGAGCTGTTAATGTAATGACAGAAATGCCCACTTGAGAAGATTAGGACTTGTGTATGTCTGATACGTAACACACTTCAAGCTCAACAAACCACAAGCAATTCGGATGGTTTATAGACAAGTGAAACTTGCTTCTCACAAAACTGGATTTGCATGAGATTGTGGAAAGAAATTTAAGGATGTCATCATAAAACCAATTGATTCAAAGTGAAGTTAGAAATCAGATCGCTGATGGCTGCATCTAATCCATTCGTGCGCGACCTTCCTCTGGGAGCAGTTCTAACAACAATTCAATGAGATGAAAAATACAAAATGATGCGGGCCACCAGAATCAATCCGCTATTCACTTGAACCTACTTATCGATTGCCATGTATGGTAGTCAACTACAAGGGTAGCAGTCATCAATATTGATGCAATTGGAATGCGGCATAAACGAGACATCAAAACACATCCTCGAAATTGCTTCTAGATGTGCTATTGAAACAGGTACCTGCCTTCGTCATGATTTTTGCTCGACAGTCGGGGTGGATGCGTGGCGCAGATACCGCATCTTGGATGTATTCGCCCAAGATATACTTTTATCCGATTGGTGCGCAGTGGTCCACATTTCCCTTATAATTGAAGATTCCAAGAGTGACGCTGCTAAAATCTTAGCAAAGTTGTGAAAGCAGCAGGTGTTATCTATGCAACGTCCGATTAAATTTTCAAATTTTCACTACTTTGCCGCCAAAAGGAGTTGACCAGAGAAAATTACACCCAAGCCCACCCTGCTCCATGGCAGGGAGGCCTCTGGTCAGATGCCCAATTGTGCAGGTAGCGAGAGGCGGATGCCGCTGTTTGTGGCCCGTTGAATTGGAGGCCCACCAGGTGCCCAGAGCCGTTTGATGACACTCAAGTTTCCGACGGGCCACCGGTTGAAGTCTGACAAACCTCTGATTTACACGGCCCCTTTGGTCTACATCTATTTACAGCGCAGATCTAGCTTGCATAGGCTAAAATAGCACTACCTCGAAGTTGTAGTTCTGCACACTGTGAATTTGTGGTCTGCAGTTAATCGGCAATGAGCTCAATAGTCAAATTCCCTATAGATGTCAACTTCAGATATGAAGCAACGAGCCAGGTGGAGTGTTACGCCGAGCGGAACGTAGGTGATTCACACAGATGAGGTGCGGGACAAAAGACGATTTAAGGATTTTGGGACAAACGGATAACTTCTACAAAGCAGTAAGTGTACTTTGGTGACAAGTGTCGAGTGATTCGTGCACATGTTTTCAACGTAAAAAATGAGAATGGGGTAGATGTTGGGTCCTTGGCGCTCAAGCTGAGCGACGTGTGCGAGGTCGAGCTGTGAGCGGCAGCTTTGAGAGGCTCAACCGAGAAGTCAGGGGGCTTTGAGAATATTGAGGTGTGTCTTTGTAAAACTCTAATGATGTCGAGAATTCAGCTGAAAACAACAAAGCATCCATATAGATCGGAACAATTCTGTCGACCTTTCTTGAAAGTGGTCGAAACTGTCAGAAACTTCTGGACCAGAACACAAGAGGTCGGGGCAATTGGTCAAAATATTTTCAGCCAAACATTGTGAAAACCCAGAGGTTGACGGGCGATGGGCCACAAATGCAATAACGGAAATGCCCACTCTTGGAGTTTAGGGACTCGTGTACGTTAGGTGCGTAACATTTTCCCCCCTTTTAGTCACGACTTCATGGCGCGTTAGCTGACGTAAGCTGATGGTAGCAGCCGCCAATCAGATGATTGACGTCTTAGAGGTTTTTGTGGGTCTCCCAACTGTTGTTCACGGCATCGTAGCTGTGCTACTTGACTAGATACTCCGTTGTTTCCCCACGACGTCGATATCCAAGGATATCCTCAATCACATACTCTGTATCCTCATCCACTTGCATAGCACGTGTTGGTGTGCTCTCTCTATCCGGGAAGTGGATACTGGGGTCACGGTAATGCTTGATGTTGCTAATGTAGAATACACGATGGATCACCATGCTTTAAGGCAGGAAAAGTCAAGAAACGATAGGGATTTGCATTTTCTCAACCTCAAACAGTCCCAACCATTAAGGTTTGAGTTTCACCAAGTCCTGTCCTTGAAGTTTCTTGTTCGATAAGCTGAGGAGGATGCAATTGCTATCACTGAACATGGCATCACTGCGATGTCGTTCTGCCGCTTGCTTGATAGCTACTTGAGTCTTCACGAGGGTCTGTCGTGTTTCCTCCTAAGTGATTGCAAAGCCCTTACGGTGGATGTTGATGACAGGGATGTTGTTTTTACTCCTTAATCCAGCTGGTGTGGCAAGAATTGAAGTCAAAGTTGGATTCGAGGAACTCCATCCATCGAGTTTGTTGACGGTTCAGGTTTGGCTGAGTTTTGAGATTTTTCAGTGCGTGAAGGCCGCGGTGGATGATGCATCATAGGCATTCAAGGTAGCACAGCCATATCCTGAATGCGTACACAACTGTGAGCATTTCTTTCTCATATACCGTGTAGTTGAGTTCCAGCCTGTGTAGTTTTTGCAACATGTACGCAACCAGATGTTCTCCGTCGTTTTCTTGGAGGAGATCGGCTCAGATGGCTCAATTGGACGTGTCGGTGGCCATGATGTAGTCCACTGTTGGATGTGCCAATCAAAAGGTTAGCACCAAGGTCAAGGCGTTTCTCAAAGAGTTGAACGTTTCTTGTTTTTTGTCCCCCCAATTCCACTTTGTGGTTTTCCGGGTGAGATCGTCGAGAGGCTTTAGAAATTGTGCAAAGTCCTTCACAAATCAATGCTAGTAATTATAGAAACCCAAAAGCACTTGGACATCCCTAAAATTTGTGGGTGTCCGCTCGTCAGCGACTGTCTCCACCTCTTTCGGGTCCATGGTGATCCGTCCGTCGCCGATGATGTGGCCCAAAAACTTGATCGAACGGCGTCTGAAGTCGCACTTTGAAGGGTTTTCTAAAGTCCCTCTCTTTGTAAAACCTTGAGAACCTTTTAAAGATGTCAATCGTGCTCCTCCAAGGTGTGGCTGTACACCAGGATGTCATCGAGGTACACGTCGACAAAGTTATCAAGGTACAGGTGGAACATGTTTATCGCGTCCACAAATGTGGTAGGGGAATTTGTAAGTCCAAACAGCATGATCATGAACTTGAAGTGCCCGTATTCACTACTAAAATTTGTCTTCTCAAATTCCTCATTAGGTACGTAGATCTCATTAAAGCCACTGTCTAGGTCGATTTTGCTGAGAATCCGGGCCACGCAGAGCTCGCGGAATAGGGTAGTGGTTCTTGATGGTGATGTCATTCAACACTCGGTAGACCATGCACATCATACATGACCAATCATTTCACTCCTGAAACTGTGAATCAACAAGTGTATTGGGAAGTGAACATATTAGTAAACATGGACTTCTAGCACAAAATAATCCATAAACAACTAACACCTTATTCAATGAAGGTTTTTTGGGGCTTTAGTTACATGGACTGATGTTGGTGATTTCTGAAAAGTGTTTGTACATAGGAATACACTTCTTGGTACACCACTTGTCGAGTGTAAACATTAAGGGTGATTAACCATAATTCATGCACATCCAAATCTCTCTGGTCTTTTTCTTCACAAAAAGTTCAGGTTCCGCGTTTGGTGACATGGAAGGTCTGATGAAATCCTGACCGAGCATCGTATCCAAAGGCTTCTTGAGTTTGGTCAGCTCGTGATTGCTCATCTCATAGGTCCCATTCACTTTCGGTCAACTTCTCGGCTTCAATTCTATCCAATGATCAATGTACCACTGTGGAGGTAGCTCTCATGATAGTTTGTTTTGGAAAAACCCCATAGAACTCGATGAGCCTTGCAAACTCTTCCGGTGCTACTGTAAACTTCTTAGCTGTAGAGGCCGATGTTGTCGCCTTGGTTGCTGCAATCTCCTCCACTTCTCCTAGATCCAAGTGGGCAAGCCAGGCTTGAGCTTCGTGTTTCAAGTACCGCTTGGCCACGTCAAGAGATACCGGCTGGCGTTTTGTGGCTGCCACAACTGCCTCTATTGCTTCCACCTCTCTTGCATCTCATAACCACCGTTACATCAGCGGTCGTACAATGAGAGCTAAATGTCATTTTCTGCCTTTGACGTAGAACAATCTGTTGCTCCAGTCCACAAGCAAATTATGCCAGTAAAGGAAATCTTGCACGTGGATCATTTTTTCGCTGCTGATTGGGCAATGCCTCTACATCATTACATTGTGCATATCTGCGACACTCGAGACTGCTGACATAGACGTTGGAGTTTGTACGATGCATCAGACTTCTCGTTGACAAGTAGCGCGCACAAATTCACTCCATGTTTCGGTGGCATGGGAGAGCCATGAAAAACTGTATTAATCTGCTCGAGAAGTAGTACGCCTTCGGTGGATGAAGTGAGAGCGCTCGCATGAGCCGTTGATCTGGCTCATTAGTCTCCTGTTGTTATGGGATGGTCTTTAGATTGGGTCACTAACTTGAAGCCGTGCCACAAAAAAGTGAGGTCACGAGGTCAAGTTCATCCTTGTCATGGTTGAACCAAGCAGCAATAGAGTACATCTCCAAACTCGTCAGTCACATTTGGATAAATTTTCCCTTGGAGTTCACGGGATTGAACGGCTCAAAAAGTGTTGTTTAAATATGGAGTTCACACAAGAGCTGTAAATTTCTCTCGGTGAGCAGTGCTTTGCACGCATGAGACAACCAAAGTTCCTCTATCACCATGTTGAGTTGTAGGAAAAAATGGGTATTGAGGCTCTTGAGTCCCATGAGCTTTTGGTATAGGTCTGCATTAAATCGCGCTTGTCAAATGGTGCCTCCCATCATGCCAGGTGTTATTATCACAGGTAGCGGCAGGGACGAATGGTTCACTGAGTCCGAGGGATCCATCACTGGATTGGTCTTCGGGTTCATCGTTGTTTTTCCATTCTCCATGAAGGTTGTCGCTTCTATGAGATTCTCCTAGAGTACGTTGGTGTACACGTGCTGCTGATCCTGAATCACCGGAGTGATTGCCAGGGACTGCTGCTTGTCGTGAGTTCTGCTCACTCCGTTCACAAGTGCCGTTGTGAGATCTGTAATCTTTTGAATTGTAGAGATACACAGAGGACTCGTGCAAAGTTGTCTCAATTGCCCCTCTAATGCCGCTGTGCTCTGATACCAAGTGTTCTGCCGAGCGAATTGTAGGTGGTTAACAGGGATGAGGTACAAAACAAAAGACCATAGAAGGATTTTCAGACGAATTGATAGTTTGTATGAAGCTGTTGATGTACTTTGATGACAATATTTTAGTGATTCCAGTACATGTATACAATATCAAGAATGAGAATGAGGCTTATGTTGGGTCCTTGGCACTTGAGGCGAGCGATGCACAAGAGGTCATGTCGTGAGTGGCTGCTTCAAGAATCTCTATCAAGAACTTGGGGGCTTTGAGAATATCGAGGTGCGTCTTTCTACAATTCTAGCACCATCAAGAAGTAGAATGAACAACATTGAAACATTGATACATTTTGCGACTCTTTGATCGCCCTTTATGGAAGCTGGTCAAAGTTTTGAGAATCTTTTGGAACGTAAAACCCGAGGTTGGGACAGTTGGCCAAAGTACCCTCGGCCAAACAGCATGAAAATCTGGAGGTCGATGCGTGATGAGCCATGAATGTAATGACGGAAATTCCCACTCACGGAGTTTATGGATTCTTGTATGTCAGGGCCGTTAAATGGAGGATGTGCTTGTTCAGTAGAAGATAACTCTATGAATGTCATGGGTGTATGCCAATGGCCTCCTTCACATCAGCTCATAGCATCTTTTCCATGGGTCCACTAAGGTGAATTTCCACGTGAACGATACTGAATGGATTGCTACGAGGGGATTCCGCACAGGGTAGTCTCAAACTGGTTTGTAGCAACTCCGCCACGCATCCACACGTGTACATCATGTTTGCGGCTTACATGAGGTGGACGATGAAGGTATTGCTGTGGAAGTAATCGCACACTCAAAGGCATAGCAGCTGCACCACGTGACAATTAGCAAAGGTCGTCGTCTCCATGCGCGAGCACATGTCTTCCTTGACTTTAATGAGTCCTGCATGTACGGAAGTCCGTTTCATGAACTCATTATGTGAGAGAAGATAGGAGCATGGCTTAGAAATCTGGGAGTTGCTACCAAGGGTCTACAACTCCAAGGCTGTAGCAACTTGTAGCAACTCCGGGTCGCATCGCCAGAAGTTCGCAGGCTCCTTCGCGATCAACAACGACTTCAGATCAAGTTGAGCTTGCATCGTCCCCCTGACATGTCATGGGAGGTTGGATGACTGTGGTGTGAGAGCAGCCACATACACGTGTAGGACGTGCTCGTAGCAAGGGCTAGAAAACTTCATATGATTTGTTAGGAAGAGCACTTTTCACGTGTCCGACATCCACAGAAGACCGTTCCGTCTGCTCATGACAAAAAAACTTGTGATTGTACAACGGAGACATGGAATTTGTTAGGAAAGGCAAAAGTTCCAAGCAGCCTTGGAGTCGCTTCGCTCAAAATTTGGCCAAAAACAGGAATTCTGGGGCATGTTCTAACAATACAGCAACTCCAATATGGCATTAGAGTTTTTCTTGCTTCAAGGTGAAGCAGGCCAACCAATTTTTGCTCCATAGGCTCAAGAGAAGAGGAAATCAAACAAAGTTGGGGTTAAACCCCAGACCCATAGAATGATTCGTAAAGATACCACATGAACGACTCCGGGATTTATCATCCTATGCCTACCACTTCGCTCGTTAAAGACGCCAAACCCAAAGTTCAAATCAACGATACACTAAAAAAAAAGTGTCACACAATTCCACAGTTCATGTTGCATGAGTGTAGTGCCAGAGTGTTGACATAATCATTTCCACCAAACATCCACAAACCCCTCCTTTGAAGGAATCGTGAATGTTTAGGGGGGGATCACTTTGGACTTGCATTGGGGTCTGAGACTCCCCATGTGTTAAAAGGAAACCTATTGGGTCCGTTCCAGTGGGGCTCAGCACGTGTATGCACAAAAGTAAAACATTGCAGCCCAAGAGTTATTTGGAACAGGCTCCTTTTGGTGTATAAGTGTGTTGCGTGCATGGATCCATAAGGCAAATGAAGAATGCAACTCGATCTCTGCAACTGGCACAGACCAATCATGTTTGGCCTGTCCTATTGATGGTTTAGAACCCTCGGAGACACTTCTTGTCTTGTATTGTGAACAATATAGGCTGATATTGTCTAATCATTTCCAACACAACCATAAGAAATTATTCACCGATGTACATGAATGTTGATCAGTGTCGCCAAATCTACTAAAACATAGTGAGCTCAACAATAACACAGTCCACACTTAACAATATTGAAGGACAACTCCAACTTTCAAGCCTTTATCCAGAGATATTTCTTGTAACACAATCTTTGGGACAGAGAATCAAGTGGCAAGAGCTCGGAAACGTCGAGTGTAACCGACCCAATGAAAGTGAATCATCGTCAACATTGTCAGGAGGAATATTCCTTGCTCCTCTCGTCATGGCTTGCTACGTCACTTGAAGCTGCGTCCTTGGTTTGTTTATTAAGTTATGATTCGCCGTAACTATTTTTATCATTATGTTCTCTGTTTTAGAATGAACGCTAGGAACTTCTATATTGTGTTTTACCCTGTATTATTGTTGGCACGCTCATTACAAGAAGAATCAGATTTGTAGTTACCCGCTTAGGTCAATCTTGACTCAACCATCTGGATTTGGTCATAGAACAGGTCAGCCAGCTGGCACAGCAAAGAAATTATTCCCCCCAAAACCGTACACTCCACAATAAATGTACACGCATGGTCTATGTACAAGTGAAAGTAACAAGTACCTTCCTAAACGGATATAGTCATTGAATGGGAACCCTCCTTCCACGAGACACAAAATGTTGGAAGCTTCCAAGAAACATCCCAATTTTACTTTCTGTCCTGTGACATGTCCTATAGATTTACCAGTCTTTGTGAACATACAAAACAAGCAATACACTAGCTCATACAATTTCCCAAAACATGTACATGAAAACAATTCACTTACTACACACACAATGATACGATTTATGGTTAATCATCCCCTCTTAATACACTACAATACCTGTGTATAGTACATCCTATTTTGGTATACTTCTAAGAATTTAACATCAAAATGTTCAATTTTTTCAACAGCATGTGTTTAGTGGAAGTCACCTGAAAATTTTCAACATCAAAATGTTCTATCCATGTTTCTGAATTGGAATATTTTGGTTCAAAAGGAATCTTCATGCATTGCAATTTTTCCAAACAAGCCTACATATGTCGCTTGATTCATGCATTGGTAGTTTTATCTGTCGTATTCCCATTACATAAAGCGTATGGTCCTAAACGCCTCGTTTCCTTTAACAAGTTTACATATGAATAGTTACGGTGGCATCCTGATAGGGTTATGGTCGCCATTTTCTTGACGACGCCCCCCCCCCCCCC
>SZWC01001705.1:149716-205831 GCA_023375785.1 Penium margaritaceum | reverse complement strand
CCCCCCCCCCCCCCCCCCCTCCACACTCTTCAGACCACTTGTAACCAAATGCCACTCCAGCAAATTTGGTCAAAGTGGTTCCACAGCTCCTGCACTTGCTCACACCTTCAGACAAAGAATGTGCGAGAGCCGCTTGAATGGCTTCAAGTCGGAATTGATCCGAACGGGTGCGACGTGGTGACCCGGCTGCGGTACTTGCTTGGCACAACGCTTCAGTGTACGCACTGGGGCCAACAACTGCGACGGGAAGCACCCTAAAACCCAAAACCCGAAACCCAACTAGGTGATGAGGGAGCACATCACGAGGGGTGCAGCAGAAGGGTAGACACCGTGGTGGTATCCCATACCCATACCCTTAGACTTTAGCATCAGCACCGGCTCGACATACTAGGGCATCAAAGTGAGTATGCAGTGCTCTCCAACCTCTCGCACCCTCCCCCTTCCCCCCTCCACCTCTTCTACCCCCTCCTCACCTCCACCCAAGAGGCCAGAGAGTGTGAAGGCCAGAGGGAGGGTGAGAGGGGTTGGGGAGGCGACAGGAGTGACCAAAACGAAGGGCAAGACGCGTTCAGCAGGATTCGAACCTGCGCGGGCAGAGCCCAACAGATTTCGAAGCTGTCCCGTTAACCACTCCGGCATGAACGCACACTATCACGTTGTGCGTTGATTACTTGACCGACAGTGATGTGGAAGTGTTTGCTCGAGTTTACATATGTATGGGCGTCATGTTGATAAAGGCGCACATGGTGCGCATGATTGAAGTTTTAGGGTGAGGCTGGTTGCAGTCGAAATGGACGGTTGGACTGAATTTCCCAACTCGCGGCTGCTCGGTTTCTTTGGATGGTCGAAACATAGATTTTTAACGATTTTCGTCAGCATTTTCTCAAAAATCATACCGGTTGCCGATGTCGAAGCTGTGTGTACATAAGACATGCGCACATTTGGCCCGGTGGACAGGATCCTATGTGTGGTCCCATCCGTTCCATCATGGCCCGATCAGGTGGGGAGACATCCCCGTGTCACTTCCCTCGCCTAGAGCATGGCAAAAGAGCGGCCATGCTCTGCACAGACAGTCCAACCAACTTCGCCGATCGAAGCGAGCTGTCGGTTGAACTGCGGAATTGGCCACAGTTGAGAATGGGTGCGTGACATTTCAACCAGTTCATCCACCCGCAAAATGTAGGACACTCTGTGTCCTCCACCCCCTACACAACGCTAGGCCAATGGATAGGTCACGGACGTGCGTGGGTGAAGTCTATGGTTTCACCCATATCCACCCGTACTCACCTATTCCAACCTGCGATGGGAATCTGGCCGTCCTTGCCAGATTGTGAAAGAAATGCATGCTGTGAGAAATAAATGAGGCAGCGAACTTCGCTTGCCAATTGTATGTTTCGCCATTGATGGTAAAAGTAAAGGAAAACAAACTCGCAAAAACCACCCAACCACTAAACTCAACCGAGCGGAAGGAGGAAGTTCCGTAGCAGCATCCGATTTGGGCGGAATCGTGGGTTAAGTACGTTCAACCCACGATTTCAACCGCAACCAGCCTCACCCATAAATCAAATAACGCCCCAAAGATCTGTTCCACAAGCTGGCACGTCTCAAACATTTGGCAGACATTTTCCACTGTCGCTGTGGAAAACTCTCCAAGCAATGGCACATTGGGATGTCCAGCAGGACCCTGTCGGGAGGCGCAGGCGGGCTAAGTCCGCTTGCTCGGGCGTGCTGGCACAGCAGGCCGCGAACATTCAAATGGAGTCGAGAGGTTTCGGCCCATTCCTTAAGGTGACTTCGGGTAACTTCGCATGCATGTTCGACATCCTCCAACCCTCAGTGGTCGCACAACCTGAGGTTTCCTCAAGCCCCATTCGAGCATCCCTGCGAGACTCGAGGACAGGTACCGGGACAGCAGTCGAACTAGTAAGGAAGTACACACAACTCGGCGGGGCGCCGGTTTCGAGAACAGCCATGTCCAATGAGTGGTTACCTACACTGACCCTTAGTCCAGCAAGCGCCAAACTGAGGTTTGAGCGGCTTTCCCATGCAGCAAACTGCTGGGCAAGGCGGCAACACAAGCGGCTGTGACAACCCCATAATGCACAAGTGCTGGCAGCCTATGGGACTTACACCCAGCTCGCCCGCCACAAGTCCGACGAATTGAATCATCTTCGAATAAAACGACGTGAAGCAGGGTTTGCAGGACGTTTTCGAGGGGCGCCGCTCCGTGCCGAGCACACAAGCCTTAGAGAACATGGTTGCGGCTCGTACACCACTGTCGCGTACATGGTCCAGTCAGCCCCTGCGGGCAAGGCCACGAAGGGGAGTTTCGGAGCCTGACAAGGCGGCCTTCTCCGCTAGCGCGTCTGCAATTGTGCCACGTGGCAACGGGGGCTTCCCAAGGGACGTTGAACGGAGGAAGACACCAGTTTGGGGCATGGAAGGCTCCTCATGTGTGCGGCACACAGTGTGCCATGTGGCAACCGTTGCTTAAACGATGCGTGCTCGCCTTTGATCCTGGCCCTTCAGGGTAGATCGGAGGTCCAAGCGAACGCGTTCAACACTCCGGCTGAACACGCAAAGGGATACGGGCTCTGACGAGTTGGAGGCAAGGGGCTCCAAACGCGAGTTCTTCCCGATTCACACACTCGTTTGGCGCCCCTTCATCAAGTCACACTCACGTTTGCAGTGCTGTTCCCGAGCCGCCTACTCAGGAAACTCGGGAAGCAGACTCTTGTGCTGATGTAAGGGTCTCCAAACGAGAGATATTCTCAAGCCGCAATGTCGTTTGGAGCCCTTCCGTTGGAAGGGACGCGCCTAGGTTTCACTCCAAGTATCAGTTAATTTTTCTTGGTCGCTTTACAGAGCGAGTTCAGGCGTCGTTCAAAGAAGTGGGTGCCCGCTGTGGTCCTAGCACATGCTCATGCTGCGACTGCTGCGAATGCAATTCCTACTACAGCTCCCACTGACGTTGGCAACGTCACGATGCTGCCGCCGCTGATGTTCCTGCTGCTGCAGCCACAGCTGTTGCTTCCGTTGCTGGTGCTGCCACCGCTGATGCTGCAACTCCAGCTCCGGCCCCAGCTCACATCTCACGCTACTGCGGATACTGTGCTGGCCCGTCGCGACGCAGTACTCCCTGTCCTCTTCCTCAGCGCACCCTCACATGACGAGCCGCTCACGAGCCGCTCCTGTTTGGCGCTCATGACGAGCGCCAAAGAGCAGCGCACCCTCACACGAGTGCCAAACAGCAGCGCACCCTCACACGAGNCTCCGGCTCCAGCTCACATCTCACGCTACTGCCGATACTGTGCTGGCCCGTCGCGACGCAGTACTCCCTGTCCTCTTCCTCAGCGCACCCTCACATGACGAGCCGCTCACGAGCCGCTCCTGTTTGGCGCTCATGATGAGTGCCAAACAGCAGCGCGAAACCTGCGCAGTCTCCTCATCCACAACCCCCCCCCCCCCCCCCCCCCCCCCCCCCCCGTCGCAAGAGTCGCGCTCGCTACCTCCCACGCACCTGGGACGCCATATTCCCGCGTCGGCGCACGCATCCCGGCCCCAGGGGGGCTTCCGTGACAGTGCCCCCGCCGCCAAGGCTCAGTCTGAGCCACTCAGGTACGTCCACGGGGCCGCACAAGTCCGCGGGAACAGACCGCCCGGCGGCGCCCATGGGTGGACGTTCGCGGTCGAATGGCCGTTGTCGCCCAGCGAGGCACAGCGTGGCGCGCATCGTCGGGCTCACCCGCAGGCTTCATCCCCATCAAGAAAATCGCCGCGCAAACCAAAAAACATCTACAACCCGGTGACGGCCAGAGAAAACACGTCTAGGCATACGTCGCCGGGGCCGCGTCGACGGAGGGGCGGGAGTGTGGGAGACCCTCTCAAGTTCGCCCCACGTGCCACAAGAAGCAGCCGGCAGCCGCCCGTTTGTCGAAGTGGCCAATCAGTCGCGCTGGGCGGCTGGTGGGAACAGCGACCGGCCGCTGGCGAAATAGACCGAGGTTGGAGAGGGGAGGAAGTGGAGGGAAGAGAACCAGAGCAGAACGAACTGGGAACGAACCAAAGCAGAACAGAATGGAAAAGAACCAGAGCAGAACGAGATGGAAAGGACTGGCCACACGCAGAGGTTCCCACGCACACCACCACACGCAGAACGACCCACCGTTTCCTCCCTCATCCGTCGTCCTCGGGTTGCCCTTCCGTTGTGCAGAGGCAACTGCGTCGCGAGAATCTTCGCCGCCGCCGTTGCACCGGCACGGTCGCGACGTTCCACTGCGCAACCGCGGCGGTTGCCGACGCTGCTGCACACTCGTCGCCGCGATTGACCCACGGTGGCGGCGGCTGCAGATGAGCGCTGGAGCAACAGATGCAGTCGAGTCCGGTGCCAATATTGGCTACAGCGGGCGCGAAGACGCAATCCGAAGATGCCGAGGGAAAACAATTCCTTGCAACACGCGGCAACGCGGAAAGAGTGGCCCTGTTGACCAAGCACTCGTTAGACTTGACTGGAGACTGCAACCCCTCAGCACACTCCATGCCATCAGCTCTGGGAGAGAGTGAGACAACCAAACCAGCGTTCAAGCTCCCAGGAGCAGCAATCACGGATGTGAAGCTCAGTCTAGAATCGTCAACACCATTCTTCCGAGTCGAGTGGATGAGCAGTGGCAGGAAGGCTAGGAGAGAGAGGATACAGGGGCACCTACAAAACTCTCATGCTGGAAGCGACACCTAGGGTGGCGGACAAAATGAAGGTCGTTGGGGATGGACGGCGGACAGGCTGACGGCGTCGACGACGGATGGCGGACAGGCTGAGGGCGTCGACGACGGATGGCGGAAGGCGCGGGGGACGAAGCTGCACAGGAGCTGCAACCGCGGCTGCGCGCGACGTGTCGCAGTGTCTGCAACCCACGCCGCTGGCGATTGTGGCGGTGCAACGGTTCAAATTGTTGGCACGTCGCCGGGTCCAAGGCAGGTGTCACACGGAACGAACTCAACTCACCGCGCGAAGTGGCGGTGAGTTGAGTTCGTAGGGCCGAGCAACTACTGGCACCCATATTCGTGTAAATTAATCTTTTTAGTTCGCCCATGTGTCACATAAATAATTCCTTTGCACCAACATTACATGTCTAGACACGTATAGCACGATTTTCCTTCACAAAAGAGGAAATTCACAAAGGAATCTGGTGAAATTCCTTTACCAAATGCCTCTTCCAAGAAAATCAAAATGACCAAAATTAGGAGAATATGGATAGCACTAAAAAGCAAATGAAAAGGGGTGCATACGGGTGCCAATACGGTAATTAATCGCAAACGACATCCACCGTGTTCGATTTACCCGATGGCGCACACTTTTCCACGTGCAAGTTCATTCAGCATCAGTGTGACACCATCCGCTCGCAAGTAGCATGCATGCTTTCAAAACTTTCTTTTTTCATTGTTGTCAAAGTGGATTGATGTCGTGCATGTCATGACGTGGCTCGCTAAAATAATGTCATCGTCCTAGTAGGAACAAGCAAATCGACTCAGTGGATGTTCGGCCGTCAAATTTTTGTCCGAAAATCCCTTGACTGTGGAGAGTTCCGACTAGTTGCTACAACTCAAGGGATGTAGCAACTTTCTAGCAACTTGTCCACAATGCCCAACAGTTTGCGCGTTTATCGAGTGGTGCAACTCGAGAACATGGGTCAACACTGACAGTCTAGCGTCATAAATTTTCTGAAAGTTTCTCTCAGTGCTTTCCCGCCAAAGTGAGTTTCTACAGCCTTTGGTGTGACCGCAGATGCCCAACAACAACCTCCAACTTGTCGTTACATTAAGAAAGGGAAGTCGGAACGCGGCTCGGAGTTGCTATAAGGCAATGTGACACCGGCCTGAAAATGCTCAACACCTGAATTTGAGCAAGCACAGACTCCTCAAATGTATGCCTCGGCAGTGACCATGTTTCCATAGAATTATCAATAGCTATTACCATGTGCATGTGTTGCACATTAACAATACAATGTCCAAATGTCGGAGATTTCACGACGCCATCTCCACAGGTTTGAATATTAAACATGTTACACACTTGTCCTTTTACTTATTCTTGTCATATCCACTCAACTTTCCCTATGAAGCCATATCCATATTCCGAGCATAAGCAAGTTGGCTGGAGGTGAAATTTTCTCCACTTGCGCAAACCGACACTATGTCTAACATCTGGTCATTGGCAACCGGGCAGTATACTTAGGCTCTTTGTTGTTTTCTAGCCGACATAACCGGTATCTCACCTTGACGTCGATTGGACGTCGTTGTCACCGATATCGTCCGCCGGCTCAAGTAATGTGTGGTGTACACGGGCTGACGTGTGTTTAGAGATAATGTGTTCATCATTGGTGGACATTATCTCGTGCAATTTTCCTATGCATCAAAGACCCAACGATCATGAGATTTCATGCTAAATATAGAAAAGAGTGGGTATGGGCCCCAACCACCGTTGTTACATGTTTTCAAATGGGTTAGACACACAATGCTAACCCCAAACACATGAAATGGATTAAAAACATATAGATCAAATTAGGTTTTCATTTGTACTCATGTTCACATTCCCTGTTTTAATAAATCATGCACGTAAAACATGGAGAATATCCCTAAACCAATACATGTCATTCATGGATGAGAGCTCGAAACATGTTGTATTGTACACAACTCCTCATGGACGTCCACTGACAATCCCACTCTCTATCCGAAGGAGGAAGGGAATGAAGCCAACTAATGATGTCGCATGCAAGACGCAGTTGCCCTAGCTGACATTATTCTACGGCAAATGCATCGTTGGCAGATTTAGCACAGTCTTCCTAGGCCATGTTGTCGACATCCTAGAAGATGTCTCCATCCTCGTCTTGGTCTTCCCCCGTGATGCTTGAACTATTAGAGGAGTCCTCTGGCATTAGACACGTGCTGTAACAAACCTTGGTGACATGGCCACGAGAACGGATAGGCCGTAAGTTAAAAATGACATATGTAGTACACACTCCAGCCAAGAAACATAGTACATTGGACTCTCCTAGTGAGCACTCTGATTGTCCCATGGAGGCATTTTTGTTCATTGAACACAAATAATAGAGACCAGCGTAGCTAGTCCTGTTAAATCGAGATCAAGATCGGCATTCTCGATCTCGAACTCATTATTTTTACACTTCAGTATGAGATGTCTCGTCCGCAGTATAGAGGACGAGAAAAAACGTCCTCGTAACGATTTGCATTTTCCTGGTCTCGTTTGCGTTTTGGTCTCTCTAATCCAAGAAGTTCTTGAATCGTCTACTTTGTGAGTGACGAGCGAAAAGACAAAGCAAGTTGTTGGAAGTGAAGTCACCGTGAGAATACTTCGTGGTGACTTCACTCAGACTGTGAGCAATGTTTTAGCTACAATGTACATTGGTTTCTAAGAAAACTATACATTTTGGCATTCAAACCTAAGATTGTAAAGATTACACGTCACTCCCTCTTCCACCTCGCTTGATGACTCTAGACCTAGACCAATGGACACGAAGAATCTTTCAGACATGTTTGCAAGTTCATTCAATTCTTCACGAAAAAGAGTGTACATTAGTTTATAACTGGCTGCTCTTGTTGACCCTTGACGACCGCTTCTAAAAAATGCGTCTACTCGTGTTTAGTGCTGATACTTTCATTGATTGTGCGATTGGTCCCAAATCACTTGGTACACATGGCAGGGGTTGCATAAGAAAATCGAGACATTGCTTCGGAGCAAGAATCTCGTCCCGATATCACGCGACACAGGACGTGTCTTGGTCTTGTCTAGTCTCGCGTGAGACAAATAGAGATTGTCTCACGTAGTGCGGTACGAGACAACGATACAAGAAAAATTCATTAAGTCGAGATCAAAACTGGTCTCGATCCTGATTTAATAGCACTAAGCGTAGCTGAAAAGGATCTATCAATGAAAACTTGTTCTGTCCTTAATGCTTGTCCAGTTATGCCATTGACGTAGGTTAGTTATCCTAATACTTATCGACATGGAATGCGAAAAAGGCATGGAAATTTGAGGAATACCGTACTAGTACATGAAAGGTGGAGCAAAAAGTGGAAAAGTATGAAGACAAAGTGTGGTGGAGGTGGGGGTATTTGGGACAAAGACAAAATCAAGATGGGACATTAGACACAAGGAAAAAATCAAAATTAGTGGTAGACTCAAGTCCGAGCATACGCACTTGCATTTAAAAATTCAGAGTTTGAAGTTTGAAACTTTGAGGGCATGGAGGGGCGCGCATGTTGTTCACTCACCAAGCGCCGGCAGAGGTGCGACGTTCTTTGTAGGCACGCCAACGCGACAAGGAATTTTTTAACGCAGTCGGAAAAAACACGACAAAAAAGAAAAGAGACCAAAGATTCCAGTTTGGGATAAACACGAATACAACCATAAATAAAGGGGAAAAAGCCAAAAAAAACCGTAAGAAAGTTAATTGCACCACCTTTCATGTACTACTACGGTACTTTGTGTTGAGAAATTGAGCATGCATCCATTTTCCACCAAGTCTACTCACACGTCCGTAAATCTTATGATCTACTTCTAATGTCGTCGGAGATTCTCCATGAATTGGGCCACATGAAGTCTGATGCACCCCTTGTGAAACTCGTACTCTGTGTCTTTCAGCCCGGTGTAGAGTTGGCCACATGTTTTTTGATCCGGTCATTTCCACAGCATACACATTGTCACCTACATAGACCAGGGTACAATGGGTATGAAAAGGAGAGTTAGACCATGCATATTGTGCGTGAATGAAAGTACAAAGGAAGAAACTAAAGAAAACAAGAATGTATGAATGACTTACCCGTAGTGCGCCTGAGTACATAGTGCCAGCAACTACGAAAGCTCTGCGTTCATGTGATCCTAGGGATCCTGATCACTGCTACCGCCTGAGGAAGCGGTAGCGTCCGCTGCTGTCGTGGTCATGATGTGATCTGCCCATGTGTCTTCAGCGTACATCTGTTTCATGTGCAATGCCTGGAGACCATGCATGGTCCTTGTCTAGTCAAGGGGTTGCTGGCACTCCGCGTAGCATGAGTGTTGCCACACTTGAAGTAGTGGACAAGGCGTCCACTACTACTACTCCTCGACTGCTTCTTCTACTGCTTTCCCTTATTACGTTTCTTTTTCTCCTTCATCCCCTGTGTGACCGATGCAAAGCCTTGAGTGTTGCTACTTGGTGTGGAGGAGGAGGAGGGGGAAGCTGTGGAGGTGGGACGTGCAAACTGGGAAAGGGGTATACGAGGGATTGCAATCCCAAACTCCAACAAGTAGACTATGTAGACTGGCGAAAACAGCCTTATAAACTGATGTTCCATAGAAAGAGTCATGATGAGGCCATGGGAGTAGTTTGAAACACTCAGACAACTCAAAGAGAGCCACATGGTCCAAGCCCATGAATAACTTCATATGGTCCAATTGTGTCCCTATCTTGATAATGTCAAGAGCCCCTGGCTGTGTCCCGTCACCACTCTCAAGACATGTGTAAAGACGCATGGCGCACCTCTAGTAGTCTGTAGCAAACTCTATGGGACCCTGGTGGAAATAGTGGAATTCACAATGTCAAGCCACCCTCGTAGCATGGGCCCTCGGAGAAAGTAGAGTCACGGCCAACTCTCAGCCTTAGAGTGGTTTTACTCCTATCCCAGTCCCGGCCTCACACACAAAAAGGGCGAAAGTTGATCGCTATCTCCTGCGGCATGGTGTACAGCAGACTGTGCATTGCTCTTGCTATCGTTTGGACCTGGTGGGTATCACAGGTCTAGTGCTAACTATGGCAGTATGGCCAAATGCTCTTAGAGCCAGTCCATGCCTGATATAGGGTCTCATAGCAGTCGAAGCCCTCATCACTATCATAGCGAGGTGAGGGTGTCTTAAATTCCTTTGGTCATTGCTCTGTGGGAAGGGCGACCTTCGACTCACGAGAATGTGGACGAGGTACAAGGAGACCACTAGTAAGAGAAACGCCACAAGAACAAATTACTAATCAACAACATGGATGATCTTGAAAGCCAAAAGATCGTGGGGTCAGAGGTTGAGATCCTACATGCAGCTCACAAATGCGCTCCTCTTGGATACGCATCTTGTCCTCACGTATGTCATCCTCTATCTCCTCCTCATCCCAAGTGTCAACCTTTTGTTGAGGGGTACTGAGGCCGTGGTGTTTTCTGGGACGTGGACTATTCAAAGGAGGGTATGACTCCACTAGGTCTACCTAGTGTCCGTTGTGAGGCCCCTAAATCCCCCCTTAGTTATAACACGATCTCGTGAAGCGCGTCAATATGGTGCTCCTGTTGGTGGCACATCTCATCCTGCGCCCATGAAAGCTCGTCAGTTTTGAGTGACTACGGATAAGGATGATAAAGAAGAATGGTCTACCAATCCTTTGCTTTGTCACAAAACGGTGCCATAGTTGTAGCTCAATATGAGTTGGAATGTCCAAATGGTCCAAATGTGAAACCGATAGTGTTTCTTGAGGATATGAAATGTTGGAATGCTTGAAGGGTGAAATAGCCAATGTATTCACGTGCTCAAAGGGTTGATCCTCCCATATCCATTAGTGGGATTCTTCGTGTGCCATATCCAACACTTAAAGAAAACAAGGCATCCAGCCTTGCTCGTCTGGCTCGATCAGCAACATGCGTTGCTGATCAAGCATGACAAGGAGGGCCACTTGACCATCGCTCTATTACGACCCTCGCTCCCTCGCGAGATTGCAACCGAGCGATCTCGCATTCGCTTGATAAGGGTTTCGTATGTCTTACAAATCCCTACAGCCCTACATCATACAACCCTACATCATAATGAGAGGTTTGATCATAAAAAAAAGAAGAAAAACGGTCATCACTCGATCACAATTGAGTAAAAATGCCCTTTTAAAGATTTTTGTTCCATTTTACGACACACAAACCTCCCCTTGTTTGAAAAGGAAAATTATCTTCAAACCCAAACCTGAATTACATTCGGGGTTGAGGGTTTTTAATTGTTGTGCACGCATCTGCTAGGCCTCGTAATTGCAGGAACATGAAGTTTCCTTTTCAACACATTGGGTGTCTTGGACCCCTCACGTAAACCCCTCACAAACCACTCTCTTCAAAAATCAGAAATTTCTTAAAAGATGGGTTTCTTTATTGTTCGAGGAGCCTGATGTCGGCACTCCGATGTTGCACTTCATGCAGCAACGACATGGTATATGCGCGTTTTTTTTATGACGTTGCTTTTCTTTGACCTGTGCGTACATTAGCGTTCAAGTTTCAAACGGTTGGATATGGCGTTGTTCATGATCAATTATTAGATACATCAGATCTATCAGGGATACTGTGGATACATGGTCACACCCACGAAACGTTGATGCCTCAACCAAGAATTTGAGTGTGTAGGTGATGATGTTATCACCCTCAATGATGATGTGAGCTTGAAGGTTTTCCAATCAAGTAAGATTAGAGATGATGATGCAGAAAAGGATGCTGAACACAGTGGTTGAAGTTTTGTGCCAAAACAGAATTAAAAACATTAAAACCGTCACTTTTTTTCATAGTCCAAACTGTAGAAATTTGTAGATTTGGGTGCGTGTTTTTTATTCTAACAGTCTACAAGGCACAAAACAAAGCACAAGTGGATGCGATGGATGCCCTGATGTTTTAACCAGGGCTTTTAAGCCCTGGTTAAAACCAGGTTTAAACCAGGGCTTTCTAACAAGCCCTTACACGCCTAAAATGGTGGCCATTTGGGGTCGTCTAGCTCTCACACGTCTGGGGGGGGGGGGGTGGTTGTTGCTTCTTGGAAGAAATGTTCAAGAAGCTTCACGAGCCACTTAGGGACATCACATGCCCCAACTGCGACTAGAAAAGGTTGGACAGCCCTCTATTTCATTCATGGTGATGGCTTGGTGATGTAGTTGTAGCCTTCTTTGTAAGGACATCTCCGCTGCTGCAATCTATTACGCCGGGTCACCGTGGGTCGGTGGGTCCTCCCTAGACTGTGGCTGTTCCAATGACTCTCACAGCTCCTGCCACTACTACAAAAAGGGAGTACCATCCTAAACATTAAACATTTTAAGCACTGTAAAGTACATCAGCAAGCTCTTGAGAATCTATTTTATACTTTTGTATCTTCTTTCAGCTTCTCTCCTTTACCAATGAGTTTTTTGGATGGATTTTTGGTAGATGGGGTGGGGATTCCCCATCCCTAAATCACCATTTTTCTCCTCCTTCCAAGATTCTCTCCTTGCTCATTCAACAAAAAATTGGAGCAAGGCTCTTTTTGAATACCAGAGACTCTAATAGCCTGAGAGCACACCAAAAAAGAGGGAAGGAAAAATCTTGAGATGTTTTGGAGGCCTCCCCATCACCGTGGGCACCAAGGGCATCGTCTCCAAGGATGTGCAAGGCCCACCAAGAGAAGCCAAGAGGCGGCCAAGGAGGGCCTGAAGTCAAAGAGAAGGAGGTGTGGGAGGAGTGGTTGAGGTTGGAAACTATAGTCTAGAGCAGCCCCCTCCTCTCCTCCTCTTTGAGCGGTGCTCAACTATCTTGATTTGCTTTCACTCTTGTCTTACGTTTCCTTTTTCTAGGCTTGGTAGGTTGTCTAGTGCCGTTAGTCACGGCTTAGGAACCTAGCTTGTAACCACGTGCTTGTGTCGACTGTGACGGCAATGCCACATGATTGTGCCGACCACGACGGCCTAGGAAAACAGAAGTTCTTACCGCGTGTTTGTGCAATCCGCGATGGCCTAGAAATGAAGAAATCAATTGTATAATTACCTCACGGATTGTGAGAGCAAACACACTTTGGGAGGCAACAACTCCCAAACATCGTGGGATCACCCTCGCAAAGGTCTTCACACGCTAGTTCCATGCACGATGGAATGGCGAGTGCCAGACAATACAAAACCAACGAGGGCAAGGTTGTGACTGCCTCGTTACATGCCCTCGACGGAATCTTAATCTTGGAGGCCACCACCGCAAGCACGGTTGCCAAAGCAATGCTAACCATACCGCCAAAGGCAACCGGCGCCAAACTTGGTAATACCAAGAACTATGCGATAGCTAGAAAAGTGCTCGATGAGCACGTCCATGTACATGTGGACGATCCCTATGCTACGGATGACACGCTCGAGGAGGACCACCCGAACGTGGACCCCGACGAAGAACATGATACCAACGCAACAAAGGCGAGTAGGATTGCGACCATCACCATCATCGTGCTACAAGATCGAGCCGATCGATCGAGAGGGGCAATATGCCAGCCAGGTCGTAAGAAGTTACCAAGAGCAGTGAGGCTGCTAGCAACATCAAAGGTGCCAAAAACAATCACACATGAAATTCTTGCGACAACAATCCAGACGATGCCACAACTAAAGCAATTGGTGCTAACCGTCGGAGGCTTGCTGAGTTGGCTGCCAAGGCAATGGGGCGACTGAAGATCAGCACGCATGGTGGAGGCATGACACCACCCTAAGGAGTGGGAACAAACGCCCTTTCCAACGATGTGGCTACGATGGAACAGACCCACACCCACTCGAGTGTCGTTGCTGACAATAGATTCATTTAGAATGTGGGATTCTTTGGGAGCGTGTACGTGAATAGTACCCTCCTAAAGTGGGCAAAGGTGCACGGACAATGCAAGGCCTTTGAGGCAATCGTTGATGCTCTGAAGACATCGGAGTCACATTTTGCATTTGCCAACCTACAATTCCACATCGGACAGAGCATCACAATTGTAAACGGTGATCACCAAATACAATGCCTGGCCCCTCATGAGGAAATCCGTCGATGCGCCAGTCTTGACAAGGCGTTACAGAGTGTGACCAGGTGTAGATGTAGCAGCAATCGCAGCGGGCTGTAAGTGTTGATGCCACCACTAGTGGCAACGAGGACTTACCTACCTTGATGACATCGGGGTCGATCATGAACACGATGTTCCTCCACAGTATGGAGATCTTTTGGATGGGTATGAAGCTGACAGAAAAGCTACATTGCATGGAGCTCGTCTTACCTATCCACAATGCTCCATTCGTTTAGTGGGACGATCTTGCCACGACACGGCTTGTAGACAAGCTCTTCAAGTGCATGTCAAGGAGTGGGGTACGTAGTAGCCTTACCTTGAATGGTAGCCCATATCATTAGAGGTCGCTTGTGGTATCATGTGCAACGAGAACACCCAATGTGAAGAGACATAGCGCACCATGCACAAGATCAAGGACTTTAGGCAGGTGGGTAGTTCGCTCGAGGCCTACTTGAGCAGGTTCACCGCACTCGTGTACGAAGCAAAAAGCAGTGCCGAGGAGTATTACACCCAGGTCCTCAAGTATCCATAGTACTTGCTGCTGGAATACCTGCGTGATGGCCTTGGTAGTGATAAGTTGAAGGACAAGACCACCATGACGAAAGCAAGTCAAACTTGGACAAGCTAGAGGGCGTTGTGTGACTACAAAAGTGAAGTGTATTTGACAAACCCGAAGCACTAGTCAGATGCACGGCCAAACACGCATGCAAACCAAGGCAGCAACTTGGTATGGGTGTTGTAGGGGCCGGAGGTTCAGTAAGGCAGCAGGGTGGGATTAAGGACAAGTGATCAGCAAACCCTCCAATCAAGGAGGTTGGTGGGAACAAGCCCCCCAACCATAAGTATAGCCGTAATAATGACCAGTTGCACGCGGTGCATGAGCCTCTCAACACAACCTTCGGCAATGCACTCTATCACAACTACATCCAACCTGGCCACTTTAGAGCTCAGTGCCCTGAGGCTACTAGTGGTGGACAAGAGGCTGCGGACAAATGCAATGCCTCATGGGAATGGTACAACAGGAGGCTGCGGACAGAGTCGTTGACAGGGCCGCGACCGTGGCAATGGGCCTGGCCGTGGAAAAGGACAGAGTGATGGTGCGGGTTTTCCCATCCTTGAGTGTCATTTTTGGGGACCACTCAGGGGTCAAACTGGATCATGAGTGTGTTTTCATGTTTTCGGATGAGGATATGAAATAGTTAAAAAAAATACGAGTTGAAATCTCTCTATTCTTTTCTCTTTTCTTGTTGAACCTCATTCTACACTTGCTGGCCAACATCGCCCACTAAAAGAAACATTTCTAGAAGAGATGCGTGATCAAACATGATTAGTGTTAGTGACTCACCAACTATACAAGAGTTCTATGATGTAGTGATTAAAGACACCCTCAAAACGATAAGCTCAATCACCCTGGCAGTACCTTTGGTCGACGAGTTTGACCCAGCTAATTTTAAAGACTGAAAGGTGCTATCTAGATTCACACGTAGCCACAATGTATAGAATTGAGTGGGTGAATCATGGAAATGGTGGTTTTCGCCGTATCGATTATGTGCTCACCACAATCTTGGCATGTCGTCGTTGAGCATGTTTACTTGGAAGCGTGGAGGCAACATGATGGTGCAATTCGAAGGACACCTAGCACGTGCTCTTATGAATGTACTAGCTGACACTTGAGGGGATGACTCCTTTGTAAGCCTTGGCTATACCCGACGGGTGGGTCTGAAGTACAAGCCAACAAATTGTGTAGCTGTTTTTGGTGAAAATTGTATCATACCCGTGATCGGTGCCTATAAAGCAAAAGTTAACATTCAAGGGTATGCACAAAGTGTCACATTGAAGGTACTCAACCTTCTTGACCCGTTTGACATGGTGCTAGGTGATCCTTGTCTCCACAAAATAAGGTTGTCATGTGCTTTGAATCAAAGCGCTTGATCCTTCAAAAGGGACAATGTCGCTTTACGTTGATTCTAAGCACAGAATTACCGCCAAACTGACTAAAAGTCCATGCTATTTTGTTTCCGATGCATGTTAAAAGATGTATTGAACAAGGCTATCTATACTTCTTGCTTCAGCTACCTAAAGTGGAGGAAAACTTGAAGAAAGACATGCCACAAGTGATCAAATCTCTTTTGGCATATTTTTTTGATGTACCTAGGTTTGCTCGCTGGACTTACACCATAATGGAACATTGGCCACATGATTTTACTACAATTGAAGGCGACTCCTCCGTTTGGACCCATGTATTGCCATAGTCCAGTAGAAAGGTGAAAGGTCAAATTCTAAATCAAAGAGTACATTGTAAAAGGGTGGATTGAGCTAAGTAGTCCAACGTATGGTACGCCGATCCTTTTTTATACAAAATGACGATGGTTTGCGCATGTGTGTAGACTACTAGACGCTAAACAAACTGATGATGAGAAATGATTCCCCTTATTGTGGATTGAGGACCTATTCGACTAACTCCAAGGGAAATAGTATCCTTGTCTTAGGATTCGTCTCAAGGGTACAATCAAATTAGCATCACGGAAGGTGATGTATTCAAACAGCGGTTTGAAGGCACATGGGACACTACAAGTTCGAAGTTTTGTGCTTTGGCCTAAAGAACACCCTGGCAATCTTCCAAAGAGAAACGAACCGAATGTTAGCCAAGTACCTCGGTTAGTTTTTCTTGCTTTACCTGAATGACATCTTGGTTTTCTCCAAGTCAATAAGAGAAGACATAGATCATCTAAGAGGAGCCTTCATGATCATTTGGGAACATTATTTCTATGTCAAAGTGATCAAGTGAAGTTTTGCACAAGATGAGCTGGAATACCTTGGGCACATAGTCGGCAAGGAAGGTACCCTCGAAAGGCCCAAGCCGTGGTGAATTGGCCACGCCCATAAAATCTTGACTAGGTTCAGTCTTTCCTCAGCCTTGTAATCCACTTTTGATGATTCATGCAAGGGTATTAGACTTTGGTAGCTCCGCTAACCACACTCACGAGAATCGACGTGTATTGGGAATGGACAAATGACCACAAGATCACTTTTTTCAAAGTCAAAGAGCTTCTATCCACAGCGTCTATCTTAACTCTTCCAAATCCATTAGAAATATGGGAGGTACGGTGTGATACGTTGGTAGTAGGACGTGGAGTATTCCTCATGCAGAGTGAGGAATAGCCACTTAGTTGCGTATGGGAGCCGGAAGCTCATCCATGCGGAGACGCAATACACGACTGGGGATCAAGAGCTCCTCGCGGTAGCACACGCTTTCAAGATGTGGTGTTGATACCTCAAGGGCGATGAGGGGGGTGTGACAGTTGTGAACGACCACAACCCATTGGTGTTTTGCAAATACAACCTCTTTGGAAAAACAGGTTGTATTTTTTACACGCATGTTGTAGCAAATACCTGAGTCGATAAATGTGGGAATATCAGCCAAGACGCATCAACATTGCCGTTCCACTAAGCCGACAGCATGTGAAAACTGAAGTAGCCACCGAGGTCAATGGGTATTTTATGGCCATCACAACAGCAACAGTGTAAACACCAGACTCTCCTGCACCTCTATGGTAACCACCTTGAGAGATTATCTACTACAATGATTTTGTGAATAGGATCCGGATGGGAAACTGTATAGATTTGTGATTTCAAGACTCTCAAAATCTGGATAGGTACATATTGGTGGAGGCAGCAGGGATTTACTAGCATGGACAAAAAGATGTCGTGATGAACTCGGGAGACCTTCAACCGACGATTATCTTGTAAATCCACGACCCACCGATTGGGGGGTCATGTGGGACCTAAAAAAACTGGATAGTCATTCTCGGACCAATATTTGTGGCCAGGATGGAATGTCGATGTCCGTAAGTATTGCATAACATGATACCCATGTCTTTGGAACAAGGCTAGAAACAAAAACACTGTTGGATTCCTCCAAGAGCTTTCTATTTCTGGGACTCCATGAGAGTGAGTCAGCATGGACTTTATTGGTCTTCCGGACACGGCCCATAGCCACGATGCAATACTAGTGGTTGTGGATCTTCTTTTGTAGATAACATACTTCATTCTTCCAACCACTCATGTGAACACAGAGGAGACTGCTTGTCTCTTCGTTCAGAGTGTTGTGAAGTACCAAGGCCATAAATTTCACATTATGTCTAATCAAAATGAGAAAAAATACGAGTATGTTCTGGCAAAAGATGCATGAGTACTTTGGAAGCAAGTCACAAATTTTGATAGAATTTTACCCTCAAACTGACAGACGAACAGGACTCATGAATCGCACTTTGAAACATATGCTCTGCATGCACGTTGACCCCGTTATGAATGAGTGGGACTCTTTTCTAACACCTACAAAGTTTACGGTCAACAACTCAGTGATCGAGTGCACACGGTTCATACCGTTCATGTTGAACACTTGTCGAGATTTAGTTATGCCCTCTTGATTAGTGAAAAGTGGGAGAACATAAGAACAACTTCTTTTTGTTCAACCCTTTGCCTAAGCAAATGACTCATTATAATAGGAGGCGAAGGCTCAACATGAAGCTGCTCGACAACGAAAAAAGGAATCTACCAACAAAATTCACCATAAGGTTGCGTTTGAAATTGGCAACACCATTCTAATTAGCACTAAGATCCTTCGGCTGAAGCCGCCAGGGGCGCAAAAACTTCTACCAAAGTGGATTGGGCCATTTCCCATTATTGCACAAATCGGGCCAATGGCATGCTCATCACTGCTACCCCCGAGTATGAAGATACATGACGTGTTTCATGTGAGTTTGTTGGCTCCATGTATGAGAGAGGGAGTTGTTCATTCACCACTAGTAGCCCTTGCTTTTGGTGGCTAATACGAGGTCCTTCGCCTACTCCCGCACTGAGAGAGTGCACCCCGGTTGTGGGTTGTTAGGAAATACCTCGTTCACTGGGCCGGATGTGGACCTGAACATAACACATGGGAGCCCGAATCTCACTTGCCCATGGGGGTGGTCAACGAGCATTGGAGCGATTTGGTGGCTCATAGAGATGGTTGAGTGACAAGGTGCATTATCTGAAAACGAGAAAACTAACAACATTCCCACTAGGCGGCATTCATGGACATCGACCATAGGAGGTTGGAGATGCTCAGCATGGTTGTCGCACGGACGCTCTAACCTAAAAGGGATAGGTTGCTAGCCGTGCAAGTATACAAGCTACAACTTAGGTCAAACTGCCATGCACGTCTTCATGTTTATCTGGTGATTGAAATTTCTGTCACAATGTTGATGACTCACTAATCTAGCACTCTCACTTGTTCGTCATGAACTGGGACAGTTCATAACAAGTGGCAAGGAATGTAGCGGCAGAGTCGGTTTGGACCCTCCCACCTCGTAATAGCAAGGGGGTGGCTCGTAGCCACACCTAGCTATGCGAGGACTGGCCGGTGACCAGCCACCCACTCGCTACCGGCCGGCCGACGGCTGGCTGGTGGCCGGCCAGCCGGCTAGATGGCCGACGGACAGTAAGGTGACCGGCCGGCTACCTAGCGGCAAGCCACCAGCTGCCGATCCAGTTGGTGGCTCAATCGACGGCTGTGGGGCTCTGAGGGCCTCGAGGGCAGGGCTCATGGCCTTGTGTCCTTACCCTTGGTCACCCTCCTCAACAGTGAGAGCGAGCGAGGACAAGGGATGCTCGCAAGTAAGAGAGATGCGAGACAAAGGCAAAAGTGTCAGCGCAAAACTTACAATCATGTCTCACACACGATGATTTCATCTTGACGCGTCAAAAAGGAAACTCGAGTTTGTTAAGGAAGAACTACGAGTTTTGAAACCAGAAACCTCATGCAACCTTACAAGTTTGGGACAACACCCCTTGTGTTTTGGACATTGAACGAGGGGGCAGTGTAAAAACGGAAAGGGGCCTTCGGATGCTTGAAGTATTCAAGTCTCCCTGCATGGTGTTGGTTGTCACTGTAAGACACGCGAGTGATCTCTTGACTCTGCTCGTATACACACACCATCACTGCAAGTGACTAAACTGACATGAAGCGCATGGCGCACACGTGGTGGACCATGCATTGCTGGCGTCTCATACGGGTGCAAGATTGGTATGAGCTGCATCATGTACAGTTGTGCTTGAGAGCAAAATTGCTGGTTTCAACATGGTGTGATTGGCATTTACTGAGCTAACATTGGAGAGTCACATACATGGAGACATGCATCCACATACGCTTGTGGTTGATGTGGTTCTCTTTATGTTGATATGCATGCTTTTATAGGGGTTTTTGTGTTAAGCACCGGGTTGCTGATATTACGGGGCCATACTCTTTATTGTACCAGAGTGTGAGAAAACCACGAAGGCATTCTGCCCATTGGTTTGGTTTGAAGCTGGGGTGGCGGCTGGGCCCTACGTTGAGCCTTTTGCGTGGGTGGCCCGGTCGACCGGATGCTATCACCTCGCTCACTTGGTCCTCCCGTTCTTGTTGTTGACTATCACTACTTTCACACACAAGGACTCTATCTCCTTGACGTTGACACCGCCATGAATCTTACGTCTTCTCTTGCATGCTAGGCGGCTTAAGCCGATGTTTTTCGCTACGTACATAGTGGTCGTTGATGATGATTGCCCATAGAGTGATGCGGAGGGGATCACTCCTTGAGCGAGCTCTAGATGTCATTTTGCTAACTCTGATGATGACCTGAGTGCAGGAGTTAGAGGCACAACCCGTTACTACTGCGCAACTCTGCGAGAGATGCCTCACTGTTGTGATATCATGCAAATCTTTTAGGAAGCTTCCTAACTTTACAGCTGCTAACGTGGCGACACTATCCAGTCAGCTGGCAGACCTGCAAGCAAGCAAGTGCATGAAACAACAAGTGTTACGCAAGGGAGATGCGCAAAATCTCATATGCTCCAATAGCTTGGTAACGCACAGACAAATGATAACTGACAAACACACATCATAAATGCATATCGCAACGTGATAGAATTCATTGGGGCATGCAGGCCCATGCAAAACTGCCATGAGGTCTGGGTGTGAGGGGTAGACAGTGAAGGCCAAATCTGGCTAAGTCTGGAACGCACTAAGAACAACGAGGGAGTACAATGAGCCATACTGAGAGCTTATGTCTTGGGGACAGGCGGCTAGCCCACCAGGTCTTGTCATCCTCGTCATGCCAAAAGGCACGCACGAGGAAGACACATGTCACAGGACATGAAACCACACAGCGGAGGTCTCCCAAGGCACCGGAACAGTCAACTGTGTGCTCGGGTCTCAACCGACGAGAAAACATGCAATGTACCTCATACACACCCAGATTCTACGGTGACACACTGAATTTACTGGTTAGCCAGGCTAGGCAAGCTTAGGCCTCCCAAGACGTCGGGACATGTCACCGGACATACGGGTCTGAGCCACATGCAAGCTCCATGTATTTGAAAGAAGTCAGCAAGGGCTCAACCAATCAGTGCTGGGTCTCCCGAGGTACTGGTATAAATCACCGTGCACCCAGGTCTCGACCGAAGAGGGAATGCACAACCTGCCAGCACCAATATGTGTCTAACCATCGTGGGGTCTCTCGGGGCACTGGCACAGACCACCAAGTGCCCGAGTCTCAACCACTGATAAAACTCTCACGGTCATGCATGTGTGAACTAGGTGGCCAAAATGCACCACACATAACAAAGAACATGCAATGTAGCTCATGGAGCATCATCAGAGCAAACCGAAAATCTCTCACAACACAACCCTATCTACGACTCTACAAAGCTCAAATCCCACACACCAACACTCCCCCCGGGCTACAAGAACTATGAAGAAGGTACTAGCTGAGAATGTACACGGGCTCCCCTTCGATAAGAGAATCCTGGGACGATGGATTTGAAGAATCCTCAACACCGCTGCGCTAGATCACCAAGTGCCTGTGCCTTAACCACCAGGAGTATATGACCGAATGCAGTGAAGCCCAAACATCCATCAAAGGTCTCCCACGGCATCGGCACAGACCACCAAGTGCCAGAGTCTCCACCACCAAATAGATCCCACTGACACAAACAGCCATCTGTCCCCAAGAATTCAACTGCTGATCTGGTCACAAGAAAACACACACATCAGCTGCATCTCAATAATGAATCGGCTTGAAGACCACACAAGGCTCCTCCTAGGCTGTCAAAGCCGGAGAAAATTGCTGTGGGAGAGTGCATCTCCTCCCATGCACGCATGGAGCTCTGTATGAGATGCTATCAGAGAATAATAGGAGGTAGAAATGATGGCGTGCCTGGAACTCACTCATTGACTCAGAACCCTGGCAGTCACGCAGTCTAATGGTGGGAGAATGCCAAACCTCCTAGTGGGTCATAATCTCTCTGAAGTCATCATCAATATCGGATGTCACTGGAGTAGGGATGCAATTGCTGAAACCACTGCACACACGTGATATTGTCTGGTCTCCTCCCGAAGCGAGGGATAAGTCCAATGATGGAGTGCACGGTGTTCCGTGTGTAGAGGAGGAAGATGAAGCTGCATCGCAGATGGAAGAGGTGGTGGTGTTGACCTACGATAGCGCGTGTGACACAACAGAAGTCTCTGTGTGTGCAGCTGTCAATGCCTCTCGGGCTCTAGCAAAGGTCATAACTGTTGTACACATGGCATCTCTAGCATCCTCCCTCACCACTTGCAACACCCTCAAATGCTCCCAATCGACTAGGAACGCTTTCTTTGTGAGATCAAGGTCACCATCATCAAACTTCTGATGTCTCTATGCGCTCGCGGTGAAGGCTGGTGAGGTGACCAGGCTAGCTCATCGAGCATCTACAAGCTATTTTCATGCAGTCGCGAGGTGTACGTGTCCAGCTAGAACTATAGACTCAGAAGCACCAGAAGTGGCTGACTCTGCCATGTCGCGTCGCTGCTTGGTCACTGCTCCAAGAATTTCCACGTAACTCGTATCACGCGCCTCCATGGACAAGTGTTGAGCTGCACGCTCAACATCTCCTGGCATGCAAAGTGCCTGTAACCGGTCAAGGTCAGCGAGGCGCCGATTCAGTGCCTCCTGAGCAATGACTTCCATGTCCCCCGTCGTTAGCACAAAAGGCACAGTCAGATCAGAAACCACTGCTGCCAATCTAGCACTGGAGACACCTATAGCTGATGGAAAAACTCTGGCCTCTTGGGGTGCCAACGTTATAGCACCTCCACTGTTGCAGTCCCTACAACTTCCTCTTCCCTGTCTGAATCTGGTAGGGTAACCAACGATGGTCACTCTGCCACTATCTTTGTTTCCCCGTCCCACGCTGTAAGCTCAACCACCCCAATAACAGGTGCAGCATCGACCCCCACTGCTACCACTCCAGTGACAAGGAAACCTCTGACTGATGGAGCATCTGCAATGGAGTTATCGATGGAGTAGCTGCCTCGACCCCCTCTACTAGTATGGTCCCTCCACCATCCTCTATAGTGTCCGACTCCCATGCGATGGCCAATGATTCTGTCAAAAGGGCTGGGACAGGAAACACATGTCCCTGCGTGGTCCTAGTCGACGGACACATACACTCCCCCTCGACATCCAGGATCGTAGAATCTGGTAAGGTTGTCGACATGTCAGAGACAAGGTGGGCCTGTCGTGTCATGCGCAAATGCTGTCGTCGAGCATGAGGTTGATGAGAGCGGCTAGCAGAAAAAGAGCAGTCTTGTATAGGATCCCTATTGGCAGAGGACCATAAGATGGAAAACATGGTCGCTGCCAGTGATGACAAGTCTCATGGTGGCTGAGAAGAGTCGTCTGCGGAGGAATGTGACGTGGTCAAGAGCGGATTTGTGACATCAGCACAACCAGAGACGCCCACCGCCAGAATAGTAGCAAGCAAAGCCAGCCGGTGCCTGCTTCCGCATCATCGTGGTCATATTCATCAAACACAAGAAGCCAGTGTTCCCCTTTTTCTGTTGTTTTTTTTTTTTAAATGTTTGTTTTCTCACCAAATTCTCTTGTGATTTGTCGAATGGCTCCTTGTCGGTCGTTACTCGACTCGACTGCCCCCTTTCTTGGGTTCGGTGGTCCCCCCTTTTTCTCCTTCCTTCTTACTTCTCTCAAATTCACCGGTAGATTTTGAAATAGGACAACTCACTGAGGAGTTTTTCGATTGTCCACCACTGTCGGGTGCGGTAGTCCTCACGGTTTTTTTCTTCCTCGCCAGCCAACTCCTGTCTAGCAGTCACACACAAAAACTGTGGGAGCGATTTCCGGCACGCTCGATGGCGATCGTCGGCTATGGGCCAACAACTTGGCTTTCGCACTGTTGCATGGAGGTCCCGCTGCACTCGTAGCTGCTGCTACTATGGCGATGAACAGACGTCATTGATACTGATTTTGATTCTAGGTTTGGAGTTGTTACCCGCTCGATTTGTGATTCTATGTTGATTTTTGGAAGACAGGGACGGGTTCGAAATCGCGGGACCGGAGTCCCTCTTCCGCATTTTTTGCAGGGTTCTGTTGTCCGGACATTACGGTGATGCATCCTGATTTCACGGACAGGAATCAATCGCCATGCGCATTGATCCGCGATTCGACGACGCAGTACGTGCGATGCTTCGGATTTGGATGAAATGTCGAACTGTTTGAAGCGATGCTTTAGATGGTTTTCCACCGTCGATTGGGTCTCAATTTGGCTGAAACCACTTTTCGGTAGAGGTTTTACCGTTAACGTCTTCATCACGGCAACTTCTACTGATTCTAGCGATTTCCACAAATAAGACGTTACCCAGACATTGGGAGACATGCCACGTAGGCGCAGCTCGCCTCAGAATCATGAAGAATCGGCGGGAGGGGAATGATTCGGCGATTGATTATGGAGAACAAAAAAGGCGCAATCGCAAGCAGTAGCGAGCGCTTGCCAAACAGCTCGCCGAGCCGCCTCCCGCGCCGAGTCTTAGAATCAAAATCAAAATCAATGTCGCCGGTTCTTCGCCTATGGCTGTTGCAGCTGCTAATACTATCGGTGCTACAGGCACGCACAATAGCTGCTATCGCTATTGCTTTTGCCATACTGCTCTTGCATGTTGTTGCCACCACCGCTGCTGCTGGTCGCTATTGCTCGCTGTTTCTTGCTGCAGCACGCCGCTACTACTGCTTCGCTGCAGTTTTTCTGTTGCAATACTGCACGCCGCTACTACTGCTTCACTGTTGCTTCGATGCTACGCTGCTGCAACTGCTGATGCACGCTGCTTCTATAGCTGCTACGGCTACTGCGGAGACTACTGCTGCTACTGTGTACCGCCATCCACGCTGCCGCCTACTTCTGGTGCTGGTGCTACTACATGTGCTGGTTGCGCGTTACTCCTACTACTTTTGTAGTAGCAACTGCTGTTGCTACTAGTGCTACTGCCGCACTACTATTGCTAATGCTACGTCCTGCTATTGCGGCTGCTGCTGCGGCTGCTGCTGAGGAAGCTACTGCTGCTGTTACTCACCTGTAGCTCATAGTCGCCCACCAGAGGAAACGTTTCCTCCCCCTTTTTTCCTTCTCTATGTTTTCTAAGGGAGTTGCTACTTGCTCCTCCTGCCACCAAGCAGCACTTGCTGTTGCACCCAAGAGTTGTTGTCTTGCTAGTGCAGTGATGACTACTCCTACATGCTACTACGTGCATGGTGAGCGTCTAAGGCCTATTTTCATTGCACCACAGCTCACACGTCCCCCTCTGCTCAAAGACCAAGATAGAATTCATTAGGGTATGCAAGCCCATGCAAAACTGCCATGAGCTCTGCATGTGAGGGGTAGAGAGTGAAGGCCAAATACGGCTCAGTCTGAAATGCATTGAGAACAACGAGGGAGTATAATGAGCCCTACTAAGAGCTTATGTACTGGGGACTGGCTGCTAATCCACCAGGCCCCGTCATCCCCGTTGTGCCAAAAGGCACGAACGGGGAATACACATGTCACACAACATGAAACCACACAACGGAGGTCTCCTGAGGCACCGGAATAGTCAATCGTGTGCTCGGATCTCCACCGACGAGAAAACATGCGATACACCCCATACATAGCCATATTACCTGGTGACACACTGGCATTACTGGCTAGCCAGGCTAGGCAAGTCTAGGCCTCTCAAGACGTCAGGATTTTTCACTAGACATCACAGCCACTTGCAAGCTACATATGTCTGTCAGAAATCAACAAGGGCTCAACTAATGGTGTTAAATCAAGATTGAGACTGGTCTCGATCTCGCTTGTCTCAAAATTTTCTTGTCTCGTTGTCTTGTCTCGCACGACACGAGACAATATTGATCTGTCTCGCACAAGATGAGACGAGATGAGACCACGCCAAGTCATGTGTTACACAAGATCAGGACAAGAATCTCGTACCGTAGTATGGTTCTCGATTTTTTTCCAGTGACCCCTTGTACGTGTGCCAAGGTTATAACAACCAATCGCGCACTGGATCTCTCAGCACAGAGAGCAGGCTTATCCATTGTGCAACACATTATTAGCAATGGTCATAGAGGGTCGACAAGAACATCCGAGTTTAAGTTGACGTAAAAAACTTCTAAAAAATGAACTACCGTAACTGTCACAATCCCTTGACATTCAATGCATGAACAGTTTTAGCTACATCGCATACCATGGTCTTATTCACTTCCGGTATGTTTCTTTTTTTTGCTCCACATAAGCAGGTTGCGTGTGCGGAACACCGGCATGTGCAACCAACTGGCTGGTCATGGAGATGTTTCATGCCCAGTGGTCCAGACCTGCAGTTGTCAGGCAAGGTGGCTGAGTGACGTATTATCCTTAGTGTGTGGCATTTGTATTTTGAACTAGGGCATCTGCTTTGAAAACGGTGTTGAATCTAGTTGTTTTCAAAAATGTTGCTCGTAATCAAAATGAAGTCGCCGCAAATTGGTTTGGTTCCGGCAGCTCAATTCAGCTTCCAAGCTGAAAGGGTCTTGACATTAATCCCACGCCCACTGGGGCAGGGTAAACGCTGCCGAATCCGGTAGCGGCTGTCACCCAACAGCAGTGCCAGGTGCAGCAAAACGCGCTTGCGGAAATCCATCAAGGTCCATATCCAAGGATGCACCCGCTGGAATTGGCAGTACCAGCTCCACTACGGATGATGGCCCTGCCGCCTCCGGCGTGGTTAGCGGAACACCGGTCATGATGCGGGACGAATTCCTGTCCAGCCCAATCTCGCTGGAGCGTGGCCTACGCAAACTGCGTGAGCAGCAAGCTCAGTAGGCTGAAAAGATGGCCAAATAGATGGCTGATCTGTTCAAGCTGTCCTGGGATGCAGTCCAGCCACAGTAGTAGTAGCAGCAGCAGAAGCTGCTCCATGATGCCCTGCGCAAGGGCAAGATGACAGTCAAGAGTGCGGTTGCAGCTGACATCGATGCGACTCTAGGGGCATTTGATGCTGAGCTGTCCGACAACCTTCCCGAGTCAGATTCAAACGCCAGTGACGAGGAATTCATGCCACGCCTGTGCCTCCCACAGCTAGAAAAACGTCGTCGGACCTGCTCGGCCCGCAAAAAAGCACCGAGCGGCAGAGCAGGCCCAAGCTACACGCTTGGGGTCATCACAGACCCAGCCTCCTTAGGGGACCAGCTGCTCCACCTACGCTTGGGACTCCGGGTAGATCCCCTATCTTCGTTGCTCGAGCAAGTTGTCCCGGTAGCCCTGCCAACAGTAAAGCCTCCCAAGTGGTTCGAGACCAACCCTCCCGCCTCCGGTAGGAGGATAGCTCCACCACCTAGAAGCCACAGTTCTGCATGTGGGCAGTCAGTGAGGGGTTGTATCCGTACTATACTAGTCTGTATCAGAATACAGACTCCCAGCAGACGACAACCGCGGTTGAGTAGCCTACGGTCTCCTTAAGGCTGTCCCAGAGGAGTACAACCTTGACTTTGATCCCCACACAGGCAAAAGGACGGACCCGCGCGGTGCCTGGAAGTTGGCTACCACCTTCTTTGAAGGCGCGACCATGTCAACACCATCACAATGCCTCTTGAACTTCAACTCTCTATGCCAAAGTGCACATGAGACACCGACCAACTATCGGCGGCGGGCGATGCGGCTGTACAGGGCCCTTCGTAAGAATGGTCCGGGTCAACTCATGGCGTTTAACACCATTTGGATTCATGTTGGGCACGAGTACTCAACAACCTTCGACAACTTCAGTTTGAAAAGTCTTCAGGAGATGGCTGATAGTGCTGTCATGAGCCACTGAGCACTTTGTACATGTGCCACGATTTGGAGCAGCGAATGACGCCCGTCATGGTGCGTGAGCCGTCACTGTAGGCCAGGCAGCACGCATCACCCCCCCTCCTCCCGCTAGTCATCGTAGGTGACAGTGGCAACTGTGGCAGCAACTGGCATAGCTGGAGCAGTTCAGGAGAAAAAGGGAAGAAAGAAACAGGCGGGTGGCAAGGATGGCAAGGGATAGGTGACTCCAAAGCCGACTCAGGGATGACAATGGAAGCGCTACAAATGCGGGGGAGCGTATCGCTACACTGAGTGCAAACTCCCCAAAAACTAGACGAAGATTACGCAAGGCCTAGAATAGGCATTTGAGTACCTTGAGTGTGCCTTTGCGCATTCCACGGCAGTGAACGATGTGTCATCCACATTAGCATCAGATCCAGCCATAGATGATGCCAGTGACCTGTCACCTTTGGAGCAGCAGCTCACAACGCAAGCCCACGACATTGCCAAGCTCTGCCGGCTCCTACAACTCACCACTTAGGGAGGTGCGAGTGCATTGAATGAGCCAAGGGGTCTCACTGTTGGATCTGTCAAATTTGTGCCATGTAGTCAGGATGTTGGCAGTGGAGCATAATGCACTATTGAGTCTGCGGAGTCGTTCATCGCACATGATGATGCTGGTATGTCTGCTGTCTTTGCTAATGTCTGCACAGGCTACGACGACTTGTCATGGCTTGATGAGTCGTAAGCACGTGTCGCCTCCGCGGATCAGCATTCATCTGCCAAGTAACCCCTGTCTACAGCCTGTACTATAGGTAGCTGTTCTGTCACCTCGCCAGAGCCTGTGACGGATGTCACCTAGATACTAGATTCAGGTTCCACCCATCACATGACATTTTGCCACCGTGATTTTGTTGTGCTTGGTCCTGTTGGCTATGTGCGGTCTGTGCGGACGGCTGCTGGTCATGAGGTGCCTATCTAGGGTGAGGGTGTGGTGCAATTCCATCGTCCATCACAGCCGTTATATATCTCCAACATGTTGTATATGCCTGATCTAGAACTCAGCATGCTGTCTAGATGTGCCTACACATGGATGGGTCTCAGTGTCGTATTCACTGGTGAGGATGTCATTGTCTCTGTTTGCGCTACCGCTGAAATAGTGCTTCGTGACAAGGCGGTTGGAGACTTGTACCATGTCTCTGACTGTCCCACGTCCACCCCAATCACTGAATCCACTCTGATTGGGGTGGTGATTTCGTGGAGGAATTGGACCTGTACTTTGCAGAATTGAGGGTGTTTTGCAACCTCCCTGCCCCAGCCGAGCCCTAGCAGAATGGTGTGTCTGAGCGTTAGAACCGCACCATGGAGGATGCGGTCCGCTCAATGCGGGTTGACAGTGGCATGCTGGAAGCATTCGCTTTTGAGGGCATAGTCTACATGGAATAGGTCTGGAACCGGATCCCTCACAGCCCCCTCCCCAACACACACACCCCGTATCAACTGTGGTACGAACCTTGTGGCAACCTTTGGCTAGCGCGTGTATAGGAATCTCTTGCCTGCGTCTGGTTTACACCATGATAGCAGGGATCAAAGTTCTCCCCTCGTGGTTGCGCCTGCGCATTTATGGACGTGGCCTCACGCTCCAAGGCCTGGCGCTTTTGGGACCCCAGTCAGCGGCGCATTGTTGAGTCTCGAGACGTGCTGTTCTTTGAGCGTCTCTCCTTCTGTGACCTGCCTGTCGGTGGAACTCTGCAGTCGCATTCACCTGGGTGGGGTGCGGTCCCTCGTGCAGAGGAGGGTGGGTTGACCGACACTGCTGCCCCAGTCACCATGGGCGCTACTGGTCCATCCCACCTGCCAGCTGGCTTGCCTGCGATTTCCATACCGCTTGCGCTACCTACACCGCCTCTCCCACCTATGTCTCCTGTGTCGTCAACCCCTCCTACCTTCCCGGCACCTGAGTCACCTGTTGAGTCCCTAGTGCCGCCCACGTCATTTGCACCTGCATCACTAGTAGAGGCCCTCGTGTCATCTGTGTCGCCACCACTTGTGTCACCAGCATGGCCAGTGAAGTCGCATGTGGCGTCACCCTCCTCCATCTCTTCAGTCAACGCCCTGGCACCTGACACGTCACCAATCTTGTCGGTGCCTGATGCGTGTCCACCTCTTGTCCCAGTTGCACCACCTGTATAGCCCTACAATGGAGGTGAGGATGGGCGCTTTTGCCCATATCCTACTTGCAGCATGCGCAGTGGGGGCCCCCCGACACGAGGGCCCTAGGTCTCAGCGTGCGGGTGCTTGCTGAAATCCACCGTGGCTCTGATACAGACCTAACGCTCATTTCTCATGAGCAACGATTTGTAGTCGACTCCGTAGACTCCACCTTTACTGTTGGCCCTCCGACTGTGGCCTCTGCCTTGGCCACGTGCAGTGGAGCCGTTGTGGCCATAGACCCTGAAAGACTTCTTGGAAGCTTCCTAGCTTTGCTGCTGCTAACATGGCGAGACAATCCAGTCTGCTGGCGCACTAGCAAGCAAGCACGTGCAAGAAACGGCAAGAGTTAAGCTAGGGAGACACATAAAGTCTCATAAGCTCCAATAGTTTAGTAATGTAGAGAGAGATGACAACTGAAAAGTACATAGCATCGATACCAGTCGCGGCGTACAGCGGGTGACGCACGCGGTAGTGCAAGTCTATCCTATAACCAGCCCAAAACCACTGTTTTGGTCGTAACTCTATGCACAAGCATCCAAACACAACACTGTCTGAACCTAGAGATGCAAACTCTTGAGCCAGACGCTACGCCTGGTCAGAAACATAGGTCTGACATTGATAAGTGGAAAGATAATCCTAAGCATACAAATTGGGCTCAGATTCCAGTCCACCGAGAAAACTCTAGTGACTACAGAAAAAATCAGAGCATCCCCACAAGCACCCGGGACGTCAGGGCAACTGTCTGGAAGTTGCTGGTTGGTAGAGTCACCACCCGTCAATGCTCCCATGCCAGCTAGGTCTACATCAAGGATCTACACGAGCATGGACACGACCGAGTGGTCACAGGAAGCTGTACAAACAAACGGGGACGACTCCCATCACAACACTCTCCCATGACCCAATCATACGCATGTCCATAAACGTATAAAACTGACCCAGGTACACAACAAGATGCTCAATAGTCCATGCTCACCCCATTCTCAGCCACTCTCAGGCAAGGGACAAAGCCCGAGAGAACGAATGGCTACCATGAACTTTCCGTGCGCAAGTGCCTTGGTCAAGAAGCCAGCCCGCTGCATGTCCGTGCCAACCTTGATGACGGAGATCACCAGTCGCTCCACAAAACCACGCACAAAGTGATGCTCAACAACAATGTGCTTTGTGCGTACATGAAACATACCAGAGTTCTCTACAATGGTACGAGCACCCTGGTTGTCATGCATAGACTGATGGAGCTCACAGTATAGACGTTGCAACCACACCGCCTCAGCAGCCCCAGCCCCCAGAGCAACATACTCAGCCTTTAATGAGCTATATGCAATACAACCCTACTTGCCGTTATGCCATGACATAATGGTGCCACCCAGCAAGAACACGTAGCCTGTCCGCCTGCACCCATTAGGACTCCACGTCCACTCACTCTCTGTGTAATTGTTGACCACCACCGAACATTTGCCATCAAAAGTAGAGTCCAAGGTACGGTGTGAAGACCACGTACCGTACCACTCATACAACCGCATGAAGGGCTCTTGCCCGAGGACATTGTGAAAACTATGCCAGGAGGTTGACCATGAAGGCAATGTCGGGGCGTGTGGTAGTGGCCAAGTATATCAAAGAGCCAATCGGGTGCAAGTAGATGGTCACGTCCACTGTCTCCCCCAGCTGTGCTGGATCATCAACTTTCAGAGCATCCTACCCGTCAGGTATAATGAGTATGGAGGTTGTAGGAACTACACCAAGGAGGTCAGCAAACCGCTCCTCCACAATGCTGGCGTAACTTGCCTGATGCAACAAGAGTGCTCGCCGCTGACAATCACGCACGATCTCCATCCCGAGAAACACGGTTACGAGACCAAGGTCCTTCATCCTGTAGGCAGCCTAAAGGGTTGTCTTGGCCTCTTGCACGGCCTCCATAAAATGGGATACAATTAAGAGGTCTTCAACATAGACTAGGATGGCGGTGACGCTCTCAGTTGTCCATCTCAGAGACAGGGGCGGGTCAGCGTCACTCTGCATGTAACCCGCACGTGTCGGTGTGCCAGTAATCTCTGAATTCGAGTACTTGGATGACTGTTTGAGGCCGTACAAGGCCTTGCACAAGTGCCAGACCTTGGCTGGACCATGTAGATCTCCTCCTCTAAGGTTCCATGGAGGAACGTGTTGTTCACATCTATCTAGTGCAGCTCCCTGTTATGGTGAGCAACAACCCCGAACAGAGCGTGAGCGGTGGTCATTCGTCCAACACGTGCAAAGGTGTGAGTGAAGTCAACACCCTCAACGTGTGAGAATCCCTTGGCGGTCAAGCAAACCTTGTAGTGATCAAGTATTCCATCAGGCTTCACCTTCTTGTGAAAGACCCACTTGGCCTATAGAGCCTTCCGTCCAGGAGGGAGATCGACAAGCTCATAGACAATGTGCTCATGGATGGCTCTCAGCCCATTCTCACAAGTAGCATGCCACAAGTCTCCATCCTGAGCTGAGAGTGCCTCCTTCAACGTGCCTGGACCATGCATTGTCAATGGAGAGCCCTAGGTGGCTAAGACAAATGACAAGGTTGGCTGCGACATCGCAAGCGACCGAGAACTCTCGGGACACCAGCTCGTGGCCAACAAGACATGCTAGATGCACCTCAATGTAGTCAACTTGGAAACTCAAGTCAAGGGCCTTTGTGCCAGGTTCGCTACTCTGAACACTACGAGTCGGGCATCCAGGCGCTCAGTCAGCAGTCCGTTAACCCCTATAAGCTAGTGGTTGGGGACGACCTTCTGGTTTGCAGGAATAGACAGATGCTAAGGTGCTCACCTCAGGTTGTAGAGAAGGTTGTTGGCCCATAGCCGCAAGGGGAATAGGAGCATGCATGGTAGTGGGTGTGACAGAGGGGAATGACACTGGCATAAGATTAGGTATGCCAGAGGGGACTGATGCTCATAGGGAATCAGGTGTGCCTAAGAGGACCAACACAAGCACAATATCAAGTGTTCCATAGGGGCCTCGTACCAGCACAAGATCAGGTGTGTCAGAGGGGACCGACATTGGCACGGTATCAGGTGTGCCAGAGGGGTCTGACACCGAAACAGGATCGGGTGTGCCAGAGGGGACCGACATTGGCACGGGATCAGGTATGCCACGGGGTTCTGACTCCGGATTGGGATCATGTGTGCTAGAGGGGACTATTGAGGCTATTAGACCCATAGCCACGATGGCCGGATTGTGAGCAGCTGAAGACCGGACCACAGGTGAGGAGGCCCGGACGGACCCATCCGCAGGACTAGACTCCCCCATCTGCCGGGCAACTACACAAAGAGGAACGTGGTCGGCAGCCAACGACAAAGTGCTGGACAAGTTGAGGTAAGTGAGAGCCTCAAAGAAGAGAGCATCTCGAGACTCAACAATGCCATGGAGAGCAAGGTCCTAAAAGTGCCAGGCCTTTGATTGCGGAGAGATGCCGAGGAAGGTACACATACGTTATCAAGGTGAGACCTTGGACCCTTGCTGGTCCTCGGTATACTAGACGCAAGCGCGAGGTCCCCAAACGCGGGCTAGATAGAGATCAGCACGATGGTCGAACCACAACTCGTAAGGCGTGACATGATCTGGAACCAGACCATGTGGCAAGCGGTTCTAGACCCACGTCGTGTAGGAGAAGCCCACAAAGGCAAAGGACTCCAAAAGACTGCACTCAGATCGCATAGCATGAATCGCATCTTCCATGGTGCAGTTCCAATGCTCAAACACACCTTTCTGTTGTGGTAGAGCAGGGGCAGAGAACTGGTAAATACCGTGCTTAGCAATATAGGCGTCCATCTTGCCTACAAACTTGTCACCACAATCCGAGTTGAACGTGTGCAGGTTGTGACGAGAGTGACGCTCGGCCATCACAAGCCACAAGCGGATTGCCATTTGAAAATTGCTCTTGTGGCAGAGGTTGTAGACCCATTGCATCCATGTGAAGTCATCGGTTATGGTGAGAACATATCGACCCCGATCGAAGAGGAACTTGATTGGGAGACGACCGAGAAGGTCCGAGTGGGCCAACTCTAGTGGGTGCACTGTCCGGGAGGAGGAGTCGGGGTAAGAGCAACAATGCATCTGACACTGGTTGCAAAATAGACAATCGGTCTTGGGCGGCTTCTCAAAGGAAGCCGCATTAAGACCGAGGGCTAGCTGAGCCTGAATGAGCTTGGACATAGTGTCCGAGGGCACATGGTAGAGGCGACGATGTAACAAGCATTGGTGCTTAGGGGAGAGAAAACCACTGACAAACACATGCCCACAAGAGGAAGGGGGAGAAAAAACAAAGGAAATGCAATGAGACACATAATAGAGGTCATAAAAAACAGAGGCACGAAGCACAATGGTACATGTGGCAAGAGCAGTCACTATGGCAGAGTCAGTAGAGTGCTGAATAGTGAGGCCCATCCTTGTTCATGCACAAACAGAGAGCAGACTGAGCTCAAGAGCAGGGACAAAGAGCACATTGGAAATGTACAAAGCTCCAGACCGGCCAACAAACTGCACAACCCCAAATCCCTGTACAGGCAACGATCGACCAGACCATGTGTGAATGGACCAAACAGACGTAACGGGACCGAGCACAAGAAAGTCCCTACAACAAAAGGTCATGTGATGGGTGGCACCACAGTCAATGATCCAGGTACCACTCAACTTGCGACCAGTCGTTAACACTGAGCAACATGCCAGGGAACACTCTGCCTCTGCTGGACGCATAGCAGATGACAAACGGCACGGATCTCTGACTCATCAAACCAGTCGGTACCGTCAGGGCCATAATCATCACAAGTCATCCAAGCTCCACCACAAGCATCATCACAGGCAATGGAAACTGTAAGACAAGCTGTCTTGGGACCACTCGGCTGTGAAAACATACTCATACTCTCCTTAGTACAAAGCGTCAGTAACTGACAAAGCTTCGCAATTGTATGATCCCGAGGGTTTTTCTCCCTCTGCCGCCTGGTGAAATGAAAGTGTCTACTATAGTCGTGGTCGCGGCGCCTCCTATCCATGTGTCACTCGAGGAAATCTGCTACATGCGTGCCGCATAAACATCACGCATGATCCAAGTCCAGTCAAATGGTTGCTCACACTCCGTGTAGCGGTGAGCACCTCCACAGTTGTAGCAATGACCAAAATGTTCACTGTCCCTTCTCGCGTGCTCCTATTTCTACTACTGTTGTTGTCCCTTTCCATGTCTCTTCTTCCCTTTCTTCCCCTGTGTGGCAGGTGGAATGCCTTGAGTGTGGCTGCTCGGGATAGAGGAGGAGGACGAGGAAGCGGTGGAGGTGGGAATAGTGAACTAGGATGGAGGGGTAGGAGGGGTCGCAGTCACAACTACAACAAGTGGACTATGTTGATGGACAGTGGCAACCTCATGAGCCCATGTGGCTTGGATGAAGTAGTGATGGGCCCAAGGAAGCAATTGTAGTGAATCCGGCAGCTTAGAGAGAGCCACACGGTCAAAGCCGGTAAAGAGCTTCACGTGGTCCAATTGCACCCCCATCATGATGGTGCCAAGTGCCCACAATTGTGTCCTGCCACCGGTCCCAAGGCGCATGTAAAATTGCATCGCCTGCCTCTAATAGTTGGCTACAAGCTCCATGGAACCCTAACAGAGGGAGTGCAACTCACGTTGTTGGGCCGCGCTCGTGGCATGGGTCTCCGTAGCGAGAAGTGTCAGGGCCAACTCCCAGCCCTGGTGCAAATCTGCTCCAGTCCAGGTCCCGTTCTCACCCAGGAAGGGTCGGAAGTCGACCATAGTCTCCCGTGGTATGGCGTAGAGGAGACCGCGCATCACTCTCACTGCTTTTTGGACCTGGTGAGCATCGCGAGTCTGGTACCGGCTCTGGTAGTACGGTCAGAAGCCCTCGGAGTCTGCCCAAACCTGAAATAGGTTCTCTCAGCAATCAAGGCCATCATCGTTGTCGTAAGAGGGTGGAACTGTCTCCAAGTCCTTTGGTCGCCGCTCCGTGGGGAGGGCGACCTCAGGCTCGGGAAATGGTGGGCGAGGCCTAGGGAGACCACCAATTAGAGAAATGCCACCAAACGTGAATGCTTCTGAATGACATGGCTGGTCATGATGGCGAGAAGGTGGCGGGGTGACAGGCTGTGACCCCAATCGCAGCTCAAGAATTCGCTCCTAAAGGACAGGAATCTTGTCCTCACGTGTGTCATCCTCCATCTCCTCCGCATCCCAAAACTCAACAAGTGATGAGTTCTGAGGCCGCACTGTTGTACAGGGCATAGATTATTGAACGGATGGTGCAACTCTAGCAGGTCCTCCTGGTGTCGACTGTGAGGTCCCAGGATGATCCCTTATTAACTCTGTGATCTCCTATAGCGTGTCGATCTGACGCTACTACTAGCAGTGCATCTCATCCTGCATCCGACGAATCTTGTCGATCGCGAGTGATTGCAACCATGGACTCATGATGCCCAAAGAGGAGGAAGAGGAGGGGTCTCCTAGCCACTTGTCCTTGTCACAAACCGAAGGCATCGATGTAAATCATTATGGGTCCAAACATCAACATTGTCAGAACCAAGAACCGTTGGCGTTTCTCAATGATTTGGAACGTGGGAAAACAATGATTTTTCCAAACATAAATCGCTGTGTTGGTGTTGACATCATCACCCACAATGATGACATTAGCGTAAAGATTATCTATATGAGGCAAGTTTTGGAGCGATTATGCGCCAGATGATGCTGAATGCAGTGGAGGTGGTTTTGTTCAATGAGACCTAAAAAAACGTCAAAAACATCATTGTTTTCTTTTTAGTCCAAAATCCGGAAAACATCTAGATCTGAGAGCATTGTCTCATTTCGTGGAGCCTAAAGGACACCAAATGAGACAGGAATGGATATAATGCATAGGGTTTTGCACGAGCTTTCTAACGAAACCTTACACGTCAAAAAAGGTGGTGATTTGGGGCAATTGCACTCTCACCTCCGGGGGTGGTGGTAGGTGCAACTTAAGCAAAGCTTCCAGGAACCTTCACGGGCCCCTTTTCAATATCACGCGCCTCAACTAGTGCTGGAGATGACTGCGACCCTTGGCTCCCCCATGGTGGTAACGTGATGATGTGGTTGCAAGGGTGTCTCCACTGCTGCATCTGCTACGGCGGGTCACCTGTGGGTCCTCCCAGGACCATGGCCTTAGCTGTGACTCTCACTACTATTGCATTGTTGTGTCTCTGCTCCGTAGCTCAGCGAGGAATGCCTTGCCGCTCTAATACCATGACAGATTTCTTGGAAGCTTCCTAGCTTTGCTGCTGTTGACATGGCGACACAGTCCAGTCAGCTGCCGCATTAACAAGCAAGCAAGTGGAAGAAAAAGCAAGAGTTAGGCTACGGAGATGCGCAAAGTCTCATAAGCTCCAATAGCTTAGTAATGCAGAGAGAGATAAAAACTGACAAGTACACAACATAAACACATGCCGCTGCACACAGCGGGTGACACATGCGGTAGTGTCAATCTGTCCTAAAATCGGCCCAAAGCCACTGTTTTGGCCGTACCTCTCCTCACAGCTATCCAAACGCAACACCGTCTGAACCTAGAGATGCAGAATCTTAATCCTGACACTACGACTGGCCATACGCACAAGTCCAGCATTGATGAGTGGACCAACAATGCAAAACATACAAATTGGGCTCAAAAGTCAGTCCACCAAGAAAACTCTAGCGACTACAGAAAAAACAACCGAGCATCCCAGCAAGAGCCCGGGACGTCGTGGCAGCTATCTGGCAGCTGCTGGTGGATAGAGTCACAACCCATCAGTCCTTCGTCTCCAGCTGGGTCCACATCAAAGATCTGCACGAGCATGGACATGGCCAAGAAGTCACAGTAAGCTATACAAACAGACGGGAACGACTCAAATCACAACAGACCCAAGTGTAGTGGGAGTAACGCCAGACCCCAACACACTGCGTCAGGCTCTCGGTAGGCCCGATGCGGCACTCTGGCGCGCGATGTGTGACGCTCAGCTAGAAGACATTGATGAACATGGGGTGTACAACCTTACAGACCTGACGCGCGGACGGAAGGTCGTTCAGGCCAAGTGGGTCTTGCGGAAGAAGCTCAAGCTGGACAACTTGGTCGACCGCTACAAAGCACGACTGACTGCGAAAGGATTCTCTCAGGTAGAAGGGGTCGACTCCAATGAGACCTTCGCACCAGTTGGTTGCACAACCACGGCCTTGGGTCTGATGTCCCAGGTGGCCCAGCACAACTGGGAATTCCACCAGATGAACGCCAACAAAGCATTTTTGCATAGAAAGCTGGAGGAAGAGATCTACATGGCCCAACCCCCAGGGTTCAAGGATGGCAGTGGTCGTTTGTGGTGGCTGCGGAAGGTTTTGTATAGCCTGAAGCAGTCGCCTCGGTGCTAGAACAAGGAGATCACCGGCATGCTCTTGCGAGCCTGCTACGTCTAGCATGCGGTGGACCCATCGCTTTTCCTCTCACAGACACATGTCCACTCTTCAGCCATCCTCGTCCCCGTCGACAACCTTCTGTTTGCTTTGCCGGTACAAATCGCCGTTAAGGCATGGCGTTTGAGATTGAGCGAGAATCTTGATCTCATCTTGACCATTTTGAGATTATGAATGAGATTCTCAATCTTGAATTTCAAAATTGAGAAAATATCAATCTAGAAATGTATGTTGTATTGAAATCTCATTCTCTTGTCGATCTCATAGTCAAGTCACGAGAATTTCATAATCTCGAATTATCTACCACACATTTAAGTTTTCTTAAGCTCCAGAAGACGTCATAAATGCATGTTTACACATGGGCAACGTGGATTTTGAGTTTAGACACTATCACTTGACACAACGACTACAGAAAATCAATTTCATGTACGAATCGGTTCATGTCCTCGTGACGAGTGTTTAATTCACGCAGGTTCATCCTGATGCAATGAACCTGCATCACTGCTCGTTGACATGATGGTGTCGGAACACTAATTGGTTGGAAAGTGTGCGACTCGTGTGGACAATGGTCCATAGTTGACTGGAATACTCGTGCTCTGCGAATGGATGCGACGATTCCAGCTTACGTCAGACGATTGGATGGGGCACATGGCAAGGGATGTGAGATGCTCCCTTTCGAAGCAGATTTGGCCAAGAAAGCCGCCCGTGTCCTTCACACATGGAAAGTTACTTTGCCAGGTCATGTGCACACGCATGAGTTCGAGACGATACGAGATGCGATTAATCTCGTCTCAGCATTCTTACATCGCCCAAAATCTTGATCTCGTCTCGAAGTGTTTTGAGACCATCTCGTTCTCGTATCGGAGTCCGAGATTGATTCGAGATATTGAGATTTCGAGACTCCTTAAATTTTGAGATGTGTTTAATTGCGAACGCCTTGCCTTTAATCACCGTACACCCCGATCTCGACAGCTGAGGAAATGTACAACCTGGCCAGCACCAATACTTGTCTAACCATCCTGGGGTCTCTCGAGCCACCGGCACAGACCACCAAGTGCACAGGTTTCGACCACTGAGAAAACTCTCATAGTCATGCATGTGTGAACAAGGTGACTAGAATGCACCACACATAAGAAAGAACATGCAAGGTAGCTGATGGAGCATCATCGGAGCAAACCGAGAAGCTCTCACAACACAACCCTATTTACCACTCAGCAAAGCTCAAAGCCAACACACCAACACATCGCTATTGTGATTTGTGAAATTCCTGTCGACCTGTACAGTTTATTGTGACCACTCGGACGTATCCATACTCGTGCAGATCCATGATGCGGCCCCTAGTGGTACCGGTGCATCATCTGGTGGTGGACTACCAGCTTGGAGTTGACCGACAACTGTTCTAGAGCTCTGGACGCTGTCCGGGACCTCTTGCACTTTTTTCTACAGCACGTAGGAGTTTATCGGTGGACTGGCCGTGGGCCGGATTTGCATGTTTTTGTATTGTGTGTCCATTTTTTTATGCCGGATGCATGCATGTGACCAGTCGTAGTATCCATCATGTGATTCTGCACATCTACGTTCAGACGGCGTAGCGTTCTGACATGTCTACACAGAGTTAAGGCCAAAATAGTGGTTTTTGGCCGGATTTAGGACAGATCTTGCACTGCCGCGTGCGACACCCGCCATGCGCCGCGGCAGGTACTTATGCCATGGACCTGTCATTTACCATCTCTCTCTGTAAATGCTATTGAAGCATTCAGACACTTTGCCTTGTGTCTCCTAGCCACACCCTTGCCGTTGTGTGCACGACCTATGACTGTCGTCGCCGTCTGATCAGGCGCTGACGCCTTGTCGGCGGCTGTGTTGCTAGGAAGCTTCCACGCATCTTCTAATGGTATTAGAGCGGTGAGACAATTCTTGCCAAGCTGCACAGCAGAGACGCAGTAGAGCAGCAGCTGTGAGCGTCACTGCTGTTGCCCATCCACAGGGACCTGCCGACGACACCCGACTGTCGGCGACGTCACCCACATGAGAGTGCATCAGCAGCAGCGGCCAGCAGCAGCAGGTGACACCTACATCAGGCGGCAGCCACTAGCAGCTGCTGGCATTGGCGCCATCAATGGCGGCAGCAGGCCACAGCTGCCTCAGGCGACAGCTGGAAGTAGTAGCAGCAGCCCGTGGCAACAGTAGTGCACAGTAGCAACAGCACGCAGCAAGAGCAGCGCGCAGCAGCGCTCCATAGCAACGGCGGTGACGGCGGGCAGTAGCAGCGTGCAGTAGTAGCAGCATTGAGCAGCAGCAGCATTGAGCAGTAACAACAATAGCAGCATATAGTAGCAGTAGCAGCAGCATAGCAGCAGAGCGGCAGCGCAGCAGCAATGCACGGCGGCAGTAGTGCGTAGCAGCTGCTACGCGCACCAGGTGCAGCAGCAACACGCAACTGCGCTGTAGCACAATAGCAGTACCCAGCTACTGCCACAGCTGTGCAAGTAGCCGCGGGGCTATTGCTGTAGGTGCCGACGCAGCAGCAGCAGAAGCCGAGCGGAAGCTACTACGAAGCTTGCCTGTAGCTTCCGCGCGGCTGCTACGGAGCAGCCGCCCCCTGCGCACCGGGGCAACAACGTGAGGGTTGTCCAAAAAAATGGAAAGGAGGGGAGCTGAATTCAGCACTTTTCTTACTTAAATCATCAGATCATGCTGACGTCAGCAACCACCTGCTGACGTTAGAACTTTCCTTTATGAAACTTTTGGTTGGAGAGTCAAAAGTTACCAGTATTTCAACTCCTCAAGAAACGCTGACTTTTCTACAATCCGACCAAGTTTACATCTCTGCCCATAATGAGTAGCGACATGGGTCCTTCCGGTGATAAGGAAAAGAGGATACTAGATCCCTCTTCTTCCTCCTCAGGGGTCATGAGCCCATGCTCGCAGGCTATTGAGGACCTACGGAGCCAGTAGGACGAGATGCAATGCCTACAGTGGGAGCAGATTGACGCCATTCGTACACTCACTGAGCTTCTTCGGGGTCAGTCCACAACCGCACGACAGACCTTCGAGGGAGCTGCTAGTGTCGCACCCTCTACACAGCAGTCAGCTCCAACACCGGAGATAGTAGCTGGACGCGACCTGCCACCTCTTGATCCTTGGGATGAGGATCCAGATATGCTAGGCATGGAGGACGACTCCCCCGAGCATGAGATTCGTGTGCTTCAGGAGCGTCTCCGCCAGCTACAGACGAGCTCTCGACCCCCACACACATCTTGTCTTCCCAAGATTCGATCGTCGCCTGACCTCTACCCCAGCGACTTCCCTCTTCCCGGTGTCTTCTCCATCCCTCGTCCTTCTCAGCCTGTGATTGCTCTCCTTACATAGTGGCAACCCAAGGACTTCGAGACACCACCTCCACGGTATGCCAGTGAGGACGGTTTTGACTCCTAGGAGATCCTTTTTGAGGATTGGGCCACTTCGGAGGGAGTGTGGTCCTACTACCACAGCCAGTATCAGACTACAGACCGAGCACAGGTGCTGACAGTAGCTAGGGCGATGCGTAGAGTTCTTTACGCCATGCCGCGCGAGACCATCATAGACTTTTGCTCGTTCCTTGGCAAGGCTGGCACAGGCACAGGCGTTGATCCACGCGGGGGCTGGGACTTCGCATTATCCCTGCTTGCAACAGAGACGCATGCCACTCGTGCCGCCCACATTTGTGCCTTTCACTCCCTTTGTCAGGGGTTTGCCAAGCCTGCAAACGACTACTGGCACCGCGCCATGTGCATCTACACGCGCCTTGGGACCTCAAGAGGTACACAGCTGTGGACGCTCTGCCCGATCATGCTCGGAGTTGGCCTTGAGCACACAGACATCTTCACGAGGTACACCAACGTCGTGCTCAAGCCTTTTTTTACCTCAATACACCTTCTTCCTCAGACGCACCAGCTCTTCCTCTAGGTGAATTCCGTCCGTGAGGCAACCGTGGCTCATCAAGAGACTCCTCTTGCTTTAGCAGTTGTCGCATCACCACCAAAGCCCCTCCTGTAGTCTCCTTCTCCATCCTCTGTCACGTCGTCCTCTTCCTCTTCCACCCCGACTACACTGACTCAGACACAGGGTGTCACGGCAACAGCATAGGGGAAGAAGGGGCGATAGAAGCACGGCTCCGGCCAGCAGCAGTCACAGCATCAGCCGTCATCGGGTAGTAGTAGTGGACGCTCTGTTCACTGCTACAATTGTGGAGGCTCTCATCGATATACCGAGTGCCAGCAGTCGCTTGACAGGGTGTGTATTACTCGCAGGCTTCAGGCTGCACATGCACTATGGTCTACGTCGAGCAGCACATCCTCCGGGCGCGCGGCGATCACGACCGAAGCAGTTCCCGCTTCACCACCGACAAGCAGCGGCAACCCGGACCCATGTGAACGCACCATCGCCGAGCTCTGACACCTTCTAGCGCTTCACTTTGAGGGAGGTGCAAGTGTGTTGTCAGAGCCGGGTGGTTCACAAACTGTCTTTCCATCTGTTCTTGTGGCTCAGGATGATTCGTGTGGGGGGGCACAGTCAGCATGTGATGACGATGGGCCTGACTGTACCGATTGGATTCATGAGTCTCACTTTTGTGCCCTTCATCGTTCCTCCCTACCTACTGTCCAGCGTCCATTTGAGGCCGAGTGTTCCATTACCCATTGTAGAGTGACGTCCTCGAGTCGTGACTCCGGTGGTACTTGGATCATCAAATCCGCTGCCACTCATCACATGACCTGCCGTCGTAGTGACTTCATTGTTCTCGGCCCCGTTGCGATTGTTCGTTCCGTTTGTACAGGCTCTTTTCAGTCCTTGCCAGTCCAGGGTGTTGGGGTCGTGTGTTTCGATGGTCCATCCGGCCTCCTGTATCTTTCCGAGGTGCTGTTTGTGCCTGACCATGAGCACAGTTTGCTTTCTGTACGTGCTTGCACACTGATGGGACTCTTTGTGGAGCACACTGCAGACTCCACGACTGTGACTGCTATTGACACACGTAGCGTTGTTCTTCGTGCCTCTGTTGTGGATGACTTGTATCGTGTCTCTCGTACTTCTCCTCCTTGCTCTCCTCCCCTTCAACTCGTATTTTTGTCATTGGCGTTCTGTATCCTGAGCACCAGCGATTGCTTCATCGCCGTCTGTGTCATGTAGGCTCCAACACTGTGTCGAAGCTCATTCGGACACAGCCCGCCCTAGGTCTTGACGTGGCTTCTTTCGAAAAGCTGCCCAATTCTGACTGTCACTTCTGTGCTCAGGGTAAGATGCATCGTTGCACCTACCCTGACTTTCGTTCTTGTGCACTTTGCCCTCTCAAGTTAGTCCAATCGGACATTCTTGGTCCTCTTCCTGTCAAGTCTCTGTCCGATCGGGATCGATACATCCTCACCCTGACTGATGACTTCACCTGGATGCGGTGGGTCTACAACCTACGCCAGAAGAGTGACACCGCTCTTGCATTCCGCCTCTGGCTAGTGATGGCTGAGCATCAGTCCCGCCACACGGTGCATGCTTTCTGCTCGGCTCGTGGAGGCGAGTTTCTTCGCGAGATGGACAGCTTCTTTGCCGAGCACGGGATTTTCACCAGGTCTCTGCTCTTGCTACTCCTCAGCAGAATGATGTTTCTGAGCGCTGGAACCACACCATGGAAGATGCGGTTCGCGCTATGCGGTTTGAGTGCGGTCTCCCAGAGTCCTTCGTTTTTTAAGGATTACATGACTTGGGTCTGAAACCGCCTCCCGCGTGGTCCCCTTTTGGACCACATCACACTGTATGAGCTCTGGTTCAGCCACCGTGCTGACGTGTACCTCGTTCGCGTCTGGGGATCCTTGGCTTCTGTGTGGTACACCAAGGACTAGCAGGGGTCCAAGGTCTCACCACGGTGTCGCTTGTGTGCCTTTGTAGGCATCTCCACGTGGTCGAAGGCCTGGCGCTTTTGGGACCCCACTTATCATCGCATTGTTGAGTCACGCAATGCGCTCTTCTTTGACTCCCTCACCTACCGTGATCGGAAGTTTATCACGTTGATGTCCGTCACACACAATCCTACGTGTGAGGTTTCTCGACGGATGGGGGAGTCTGCGCCTGTGAGCACCTCTCGCCAGGCTGATGTGTCCGTTTGAGCTCCCTCCACTTTGCGGTCTCTGGCTCTTGATGACCCAGCAATCATCGCTGTCGGCCCAGAGACCTCTCCAGCACCGCCGGCTTCTACCCCTGTTCCCTCGCACCCCACATGTACCCATGGTCCTGTACCTGTACCTACTCCCATGACCGTACCTGTGTCCACCGACACTCCTACCTCTGTGCGTGGCCCTGCCTCACCTGCTCCTATTATCACGCCACGTTTTGTGTCTCCCACATATGCATCTCCTCGCACGACATCACCAGCTCCCTTGCCTCAGCGCGCCCCAACTGTGATTGTGCCTGTTCCTGAGCCTGAGGTGCGCCCCTCAAGCCCAGGTCACTCCCGTGAGCCTAGCCGTCATCTTTGACCATTGGACTCCGGAGCTCAGCGAGTGTACGTTCCCACACCCAGGCACTCCACTCGGAACATCGCGAGTGGTGATCCCGGCACAAAGGCCCTAGGCCTAAGTGTCCGCACTAAGCACTCAAAGGTACATCAAGCGTGCCCCGTAGGGTACGACCTCGTAACTCGCGAGTTTCATATTGCTTGTGATGTTGTAGTCGATCTTGTGGTCGTGAGACCTAGCACTAAGGCGTGCGCTCTTGCCATGCAGTGCTCTCCCTCTATGGCGCCTGATCCGGGCACACTGTGGGAAGCTCTCTCATCACAAGATGCTGACGCTTGGCGTGCTGCCTGCAAGGATGAGCTTCGCGCCATCCGAGAGCACGGAGTTTATGAGCTAGTCGACCTTCCACCTGGGAGGAAGGCTATTCAAGTCAAGTGTGTCTTTTGCAAGAAAGTGAAGCCGGATGGCTCACTGGAACGCCCAAAGGCTCGCTTGGTCGTCAAGGGGTACTCTCAGATTGTGGGCATCGATTACACTAATACCTTTGCCCCTGTCGGCCGCATGACCTCAGCTCAAGCTCTGTTCGGTGTAGTGGCTTAGCATGACTAGGAACTGCACCAGATGGATGTGAACAATGTGTTCCTCCATTGCTCTCTGGATGATGAGATTTACGTGGCTCAGCCACCCGGCTTTGAGGACGGTGACAAGTTCTGGCGCTTACGCAAGTCCTTGTACGGCCTCAAGTAGTCTCCTTAATGTTGGAACCAGGAGATCACTGGCACCTTGACTCGTGCGGGATATGTACAGAGCGAGGCAGATCCCTCTCTCTTCATCCAACGGACGCCTGAGTGGTCCACGACCATCCTGGTCTATGTCGACGACCTTCTCATCGCGTCTCCTTCACTGGAGGCCATGAAGGATGCCAAGGCTGTCCTCCTGACTGCCTATAGGATGAAGGACCTTGGTCTTAAAGTGGTGTTTCTTGGCATAGAGATCGTGCGAGACCGCAGACATCGTACTCTACTACTGCATCGGGCCCGATACGCACATGTTGTGGGGGACCGGTTCAGTGATCTTCTCGGCCCAGTGCCCATGGTTTCCACTCCTCTCATGCCTGACGGGCAGGATGCCCTAAAGGTGGATGATCCCACACAGCTGGGGGAGACAATGGATGTGACCTTGTACCTCCGTCTCATCGGATCTCTGATGTACCTGGCCACTACCACGCGTCCTGACATCGCCTTTGTAGTCAACCTCCAAGCCTAGTTTTTGTAGGCTCCATGCGCTAGAGCCCTTCATGCGACAGTGCGAGTGGTGCAGTACGTGGTCTCCACACCGTACCTCGGACACTGTTTCGCCGGCAGTGTTTCGTGGTCCTTGACGGGTGCACTGACAACGACTTGGCCTAAAGCCCTGTTGGACGCAGCAGCACCAGTTACTTGCTCCTGCGCGGTGGTACCGCTGTCTTGGCGCAACGGGTTGCAGGGCTGCATTGCACATAGCTCATTGGAGGCAGAGTATGTTGCTCTGGGTGCAGGGGCTACTGAGGCGGTATGGCTGTAGTGCCTGTTCCTTGAGTTGGGTTAGTCAGTACCTGCTGTTGTGCTTCTTTGCGACGACCAGAGTGCTCTTGCCATTATAGAGAACTCTGGTGTCTTTCATACTTGCACAAAGCACATTGCAGTTGAGCATCACTTTGTGCGTGATCTGGTGGAGAGACACGTGATCTCCATCATTTGGGTTGGCACTGACATGTAGCTTGTTGACTTCTTGATGAAGGCACTAGCGTGCATAAAGTTCCTGGTGGTCATTTGTTCTGTTGGGCTTTGCCCCTTGCTTGAGAGTGGTTGAGTGTGGGGTGTGTCTATGACCGTGTCAAATCTGTCTTTGCACTCGTTGTTGTACGTTTCTCAGTGTTGCACATGTATGGACATGCGTACCATTGTGTCATGCGGGAGTGTTGTGATTTGTGATGTTCCAGTCCACCTGTACAGTTTACTGTGACCACTCGGCCGTGTCCATACTCGTGCAGATCCCTGATGCGGACCCTGGCGGTACCGATGCGTCATCTGGTGGCGGACTACCAGCTTGGAGCTGACCGACGACCATTCCAGAGCTCTGGACGCTACTCGGGACCTCCTGCAGTTTTTCTACAGCACGCAAGAGTTTATCGATGTACTGGCCCTGGGTCAGATTTGCATATTTATGCATTGTGTGTCCACTGTTTGATGTTGGATGCATGTACGTAACCAGTCCTAGTGTCCGGCTCGTGATCCTGCACATCTAGGTTAAGACGACATAGCGTTCTGACATGTGTGCGCAGAGTTACGGCCAAAAAAGTGATTTTGGGCCGGTTTTTTTACAGATCTTGTACCGCTGCATGCGACACCCGCCGTGCGCCGCGGTAGGTACTGATGCCATGGACCTGTAAATTGTCATTCCTCTCTGCAAATGCTATTGAAGCATTCTGACACTTTGCCTTGTGTCTCCTAGCCAAACTCTTGCGTGGTGTGCACGACTTGTGACTGTCGTCACCGTCTAACCAAGCACTGACGCCTAGTCGTCGGCTCTATCGCTAGGAAGCTTCCACACATCTTCTCAGTTCCTGTCAACTCGTACAGTTTACTGTGACCACTTGGCCGTGTCCATACTCGTGCAGATCCCTGATGCGGACCCTAGTGGTACCGGTGCGTCATCTGGTGGTGGACTGCCAGCTTGGAGCTCACCGACGACCGTTCCAGAGCTCTAGACGCTGCCCAGGACTTCCTCCAGTTTTTTCTGCAACACGCAAGAGTTTATCGATGGACTGGACCTGGGCCCGATATGCATGTTTTTGTATTGTGTGTCCACCATTTGATGCCGGATGCATGCATGTGACCAGTCGTAACGTCCGGCTTGGGATTCTGCACATCTAGGTTCAGGCGGCGTAGCGTTCTGACATGTGTGCACAGAGCTACGGCCAAAAGAGTGGTTTTGGGCCGGTTTTAGGACAGATCTTGCACTGCCGCGTGCGACACCCGCCATGCGCCACAGCAAGTACTTATGCGTGTAGGTGTGTGTGGCTTCCACCAGTCACGAGACACGGTCGTGGCAACTACAGATGCACCCGAAGCTAATGGTGAGCGGCGGCCGCATTGAAGATCGTGACGCCTCGACAGGACTCCGGATCGTCTAGGGATTTATCCAATAGCTACAACATGACAGGTGTGATGCAGATGATGTGTCTCTACAGCCTGACTGGCTGGTCTGCTGTTTCTGGAGTTTTCTCGGTGTTCGAGACCCACGCACCCGGTAGCTTGTACTGGTGCGATGAGGATACCTTCAACTTTGTGTGTGCTTCCTATCGTGGAAAGCACAGGCTGACGTCTCGGTACTGCACTCGTACATTTATGGGTGCTCTTAGTGCAGTTCATAGTGCTCTAGAGTTTTCTTGATGGACAAGTCATTTTGGCCAATGTCCTTGTTTTGCTTCCTATTCGTGTCTGGATGATGCAAACCCACCTTGCGTGGATCCGTTGCGTACAGCTCATCGTTTTGCACGTTCTGGTGTACACAACGGGTGATTTTGACACCTGAGCAGTGAGTTATGGCCAAAACTGTGGTTTTAGGCCAATTTGAGCAGGTACAAAAACACCGCCGTCCCTAGCGACTCTAGGTGGCCAGAAACTGTTTAGGCTGATTGTTGCTCAATTGTCATTCTCTCTCTGTATTTGTTTATCAATGAAAGCACATTTGACATTGTGTCGTGTCGTCTAGCCAAACCCTTGTCGTTTTGCGTCCGACCTGTGTTGACGCTGCGAGCTGACTAAGCGCTGACGCCCTGTCAGTGACAAGCGTGCTAAGAAGCTTCCTAGAATCCTCTCATGGTATTAGAGCAGGCGAGCCATAGCTCGCGCTGGTGCCCAGCAGAGTTGCAAAAGCAGTAGCAGCAGTGTGTGGCAATAGTAGGTGCCACCCACAGAAGCAGCTGCAAGTTCTGGGAGGACCCATCACATGTACATTGCAGCAGAGGCAACGGCGCAGCAGCACGCGACATCAGAAATGGCAGCGACCGTGTTTGAGCCCCGTGCATCAGCAACAACTAGCGGCGGCAGCAGCCACAGCAGCCGGGGAGGCAACAGCAGCAGCCGCAGCCACTACGGCCAATGCGGCAGCAGCAACCGCAGCCGCGCAGCTGAGCCGTCGTGCAACAATAGCAGCAGCCAAGCGGCTGCTCACCAGCAGCCGTGCAGCACCAGCAGGGCAGTGCAGCAGCAGCGTGCCAACAGCCACTACGCAGCAGCCTAGCAGTAGCGTGTAGCAGCTGCGTGGAGCAGAACTGCATAGCACCGCCTTGCAACAGTCGTAGTAGTTGTAGCAGCAGCAGCACCGCGCGGCAGCAGTAGCAGCAGCCTCGGTGGCAGCGAGCAGTTGCAGCATGCAGTTGCAGCTGCACACGCGTATAGCAATAGCAACAGCATGCGCAGCAGGGGTAGCCAAGGCGGCAGTAGCACCTTCCGTTGCCCCCATTGTAATAGGTGGAAAGCTGCCTTGCAGCTTATCGTGGCAAGCTCGCAATGAGCTCGCAACAAGCTCGCGGCGAACTCGCAGTGATCGTCGAGCCCGCCGATCGGCGAGCTCGTCCGATTGACGAGCTCGCCTCGAGGGTCATTCCAGGCAGCCAAAGAATAAAAAAAGGAAGAAAAAGGGGGGGAGAGGACAAGGGGGGAGGGGACCTCAAGTGGGGCACCCCAAAAAACCCCAAAGGGGGCATCCGAGGAGGTGGCACCATAAGAAAGAAAGGGAAGGAGGATAGGGGAATCCTAAATTGGGCCATTCGACTAAGGCCCGGGAAGGGGTACCCTACTCGTGACGAGCGTCATGAACCAAAAAACAAAAACAAAACAACAAAAAAAGGGTGATTTTTTTTACTAAATTGTTTTTCTTTTTGGTGTGGCTTGAGGCCACTACCTTCGGTTGACAACGGGAACCGTTGTAGCAGCAGCCGCCGTGAGAGTTGCAGCAGCAGCAGCAGTAGCAAAGAAGGTGGCTTGAGGCCACAACCGTAGGTTGACGACGGCCCCCGGTACAGCATCAGTGACACCGAAGGCGACTTGAGGTCACACTTTGTGACAGTTACGCCATCGCCACCGGATGCAACATTGTAGCGACACACTACGGCTGAGGTTGTCACCGTGACTGACGACATCACAGCCCGTCTGAGAGACGTTACTACATTTGTATTCCTCCATGTGGTGCTTTGCACCACCGGGGTTGAGTGTGAGAGATTATGAACTACGCTTAGCTCTCGACAGGAGCTGCACAGTGTGGTCGTGGGCGGTGCCATCGCTGTGGTTTGCACCTGAGCCTCAGCCGTGGCAGCCGCCATAGGCACAGTGGTCGATGCAGCCGTGGCACAAGTCCCACTTGTCCTTAGGGTTTTCGTGCTATTACTGTTGAGATAGGCAGCATGGCTGGCGCCAGTGCCAACAGCGCCCTCCTGGGTGGCATCCACCTTGGGTACGATCCTCCCCACCTTCTCCTTTAGTGGATACGTTACTGAGTGATGCCACAACGCTTCTCCGTGGTGATATGGCCGCCCTACACATGGAGGTCCGGAACCTCAAGGGCATGGTCCAGCAACTCCTTGACCACGTGACTTCCGACCGAGCTGCCACCCTGTCGCATGTGTCACTTCCCACTTCATCCTCATCTTCCCCCAGATCCTGCATCCCTTCTTCCGATGATGCTAGAATACCGGATCTCTTGTCTACATCTGTCGCCCTCCGCTTCGTCTTGGAGGCTGTCGGCGTCATACCGACGGATGGACCCTCAACCCTTCGCCAAACCGCTCGTTCTTGCACTCGTCGTGCACGGTGGCGATCTGCTCATCTTGCATGGAGTGCACAGGTAGTACCATTAGACACGGCTGTGGGAGGAGTCTCAGGTGACGAGACCCCCTCGTCTCCTGTCCACGGGTTGGTCTGCCGAGTCCCCACAGCTCCTGCCGAGGTGTCAGTTGTGCGGGGGAAGGTTTGTCTGCTGACGACCATTTTTCAACAACATAATCCTCGGGGATTATGTTGTTGAAAAAATTGCCCCTCCGCATGCCCAAGTGCGGCGCCGGGAGGCACTGACGAGCCGCCAGAAAGTGGAAACGCCGCTCCGGTGGATCTGGCGACTCGAAGATTGCTCGGATCCTAAAATGGAGGATTGTCCATGAAATTAGACGAGTGCAAGTTGTTTCACCAGAATCAAACAAGTATCGAGGGAGATATGGCCTTCCAAAGCTGAGGTATGCGCAGCGGCTCTGGGAGCCGGTTGCGACTCGAAATCCGGTCGATAATCGACCGGACCGAGTAGCAAAGATACCATCTGGAGAAAATGCTCCGATAGGCCTGCCGAGGCGTCCGGTGGATGATCCGCCTGATCAGGTGGATCATCCACCGGATCCAGTAGTGCAGGTTGTTACTGAGGGACTTGGCCAAAAACTTGGCTCGACGTCCGAAACTCAGTAGTACGTTTTGTTACTCGGGGACAACGAGCTGACCTCCGCCCGGCTCGGGTCTAGGGTTGCGTGGTCATTGTGTGGCTACGTGCCCCACAGCAGGGCGGCAAGCTTGCCCTCTGCGGGCGTCCTTGCACCTTTCTCGGTGTCTCTTGTCAGTCCAAGGCTTGGCGCTTCTGGGATCCCTGCCGACACTGCATCGTCGAGTCCCACGATGCCCTCTTGTTTGAGGAGCTAATTCTGTGTGATCTCGTTCGCTCTGGCTCGTCGTTGTGGGGGAGTGGTGATTCCATCCTCCGTCCTACCGCTTCCGAGTGGCACATCACTTCACCCCTCCGAGCCAGCAGCCCTAGTCGCGCCCGCTGGCCCCTCTGAGCCAGCCGCCCGAGAGGTGTCCACTACTCCCTCCAGGCCAGCCACCCCAGACATGTCTTCTGGTCCCTATGGGCCAACAGCCCCATTCGCGTCCACTGGTCCCTCTAGGCGACCCATCCAAGTCGTGTCCACTGGTCCCTCCGGGCCAGCCACCCCAGTCGCGTCCACGGATCCCTTCGAGACAGCCGCCCTAGTCGTATCCACTGGTTCCTCCGCGCCAACCGCCCCAGTTGCGTCCACTGGTCCCTCCGGGCCAGCCGTCCTCGTCGTGTCCACTGGTCCCTCCGGGCCAACCGCCCCAGTCACGTCCACTGGCCTCTCCGGGCCAGCCGCCTCATTTGTGTCCACTGGTCTCTCCAAGCCAGCCGCCCCAGTTGCGTCCACTGGTCCCTCCAAACCAGCCGCCGCAGTCACGCCCGCCGACCCCTCCGGGCCGGCTGCCCTTGACGCGTCCGCTGGTCCCTCTGGGCCATCAACTCCGTCCGCCTATGTCGGCCCATCAGCCTCAGTGCCATCTCCTGTCCTGTCGTGCTACATGCGTGGCCCAGGCGGTAGCCTCCGACCCAGACCGTTAGTGAACGCGCAGACCGCAGCACCTCTCCCAGTGGTGTCTCGGCCCCCTGTCGCTCCACGTGTCTCTTCCACTCCTACGGTCGTGAGTGGGGACCTTGGCACCAAGGCCCTCGGCCTGACCACTTCAACTATCATTGCAGACCTTTACCTTGGCTCTACACTGGGCTAAGTCATGCTTCATCACGAGCATCGGCATGCTCTCACGGCTGCACTCGCACGCATCTCACCTGGAGCTCGAGATGCACACGCTCTCTCAGTCCGCTCCATAGCACGCCCGGAGGACCCAGCCACCCTACGCGAGGCTCGAGCCTCTCATGAGGCCACACATTAGGATGTTGCTTGCGTTGATGAGCTCGCTGCTATCTGACAGCACCACATGTATGACCTCGTCGACCTCCCTCCAGGTCAAAAGGTCATCAGTGCCAAGTGGGTCTTTCGGCGTAAATGGAAGCCCGACGGGTCCTTGGACAAGTACAAGGCCCACCTCATAGCCAAGGGATTTGCTCAGATCCCAGGGGTTGATTACGACCAAATCTTTGCCCCAGCTGGCTGGTTCTCCACGAGCCGGGCGCTCTTTAGCCTAGTTGCCCAGCATGGGTGGAAGCTGCATCAGATGGACGTGAGCAACTCCTTCCTCCATGGTTCACTAGAATGTGAGGAGCCCTACATGGTGCAGCCTCCAGGCTTCCACGATGGCACTAGGAGAGTCAGGCGGCTACGAAAGGTCCTCTACGGCCTGAAGCAGTTACCTCAGTGCTGGAACTAGGAGATCAGCAGCACGCTCCTCCGCACCAACCTCCAGCACAGATCCGTTGACCCCGCACTGTTCGTCACCCCGCAAGGCCAGACCCTCATCGCTGTCCTGGTCTCCTTCGACGATATCCACATTGCGTTGCCTGACATGGCTGCCATCCACCGTGTCAAGAATCTCTTGCACACCACCTACCAGATGAAGGATCTCGGGTCTGCCCGAGTCTTCTTGGGCATGGAGCTCGAGCATGATCACTCCCAGGGCGTCCTGCACATCCACCAGGCCGCCTATGCGCAGACACTGTCCACCCGCTTTGCGGAGGACCTGCCACTCGTGCCGAGCGCATCCTCACCCATGTCACCCAATGGCCAGGCGAAGCTGAAGAGTCCTGACCCAGCCGTTGTGGGGGAGCCAGTTGACGTGGCCACATACCTTCGAGTCATCGGGTCACTGATGTTCCTGGTGACGAAGTCACGCCCAGAAATCGCGTTCGCCGTCAACCTCCTGGCTCAGTTTTCTCAGGAGCCACTTCACCTCCACTTTGAGGCTGCAATCTGAGTGCTGCGCTATGTCATCTCGACTCCTTGGCGAGGTCTTATGTTCTGCTGCCCACCGTCTGTGGTCGCGATGGGCTACACCGACAGTGACTGGGCTGGCAGTCCAGACGGTAAGAGTCACACAGGCTAGGATTTTCTGGTCGGTGGCATAGCTGTATCCTGGAAAAGTGGCAAGCAAGGATGCATTGCACGTAACACTGCTGAGGCTGAGTACGTAGCCCTTGGCTCAGGCGCGTGTGAGAGTGTGTGGTTGCATCGTCTGTTGTCTGAGCTGTGTCAATCCTTTGCATTCATCATGTTGCATTGTGACAATTAAACCTCTAAGCCAAATGACGGAACACGATGACCAGACTTGCGAGTCCGAGTCCGAGTCCAGACTCGCGAGTCGAGTATTGTGTTCCGGACTCGGCTCGGGAATCGCGAGTCCTCGGCCCGGGGGGGGGGGGAATGACGGCGGCGGGGTCGGGTCGACCCCGCCGCTGGGCAAAAGAATGCGAGTGGGGCCTTAGACCCCCCTCGCCCCTCCCCCCCCCCCCACTCGGTGTACCAGAGGTATACCCGGACGACACTGCCCGGCTCCGTCGGGCAGCCTCGAACGGGTCACTCGCTGCCCGTCTCCGGACGAGCGAGGGTTTCAACCCGGGAGCCAAGCGAGGTCATTCGCTTTGCTGAAGCCCCCGCTTCACAGCGGGAGTCCCGCCGGCTCCCAACCCCTCTGGAGTCTAACTCCCTGCTCCTCTGTTGCACCCCACCGCAGCCAGTCCACACTCCGCCATGGAGAAACCGAATGAGACTCCGGCAGTGTCCTCCTCGAAGCAGCTGGTACAAGCAGCACTGAACCTGAAGACGTAGCGGTTGGACAAGCGGACAAAGAAGCCGTCCATGATATGGACGGTCTTCGAGTACGTCGTGATCAAGGGAGAACTGCGGGCATGGTGCCAGTTGTGCCCCAAAGCATGCACAGGCCTGAAGGGGTCGTTTGCAATTACCGATGGGCAGACAAGCAGCATGTGGAAGCATGTCCGCAAGGACCACAACGAGCGGTGGAAGGAGCTGAAAGCGTTGGACGCGCAACAAAACTTGGAGAGGGCAACGGGTGCTGCTGCTGCGGTTGCCGCGGACGTCGACCACACCAACACGGCCCTGGTGCGTGGGGTAGCAGGTGTGGGTGTGTGTTTCAACATGAAGTATTTTCAGAGCTGCACATGGAAGCATGTGGTGGACAAGAACCAGTCCTTCTTGTCAATTGAGTCTCACTGGCTGAAAGTAGCATTTCTGCACTGCAATCCTTTTGCCATTCTACCTGGCCGCATCACACTCACAAGACTCATCAAGAATGGTGCAGCAGCCTTCAGGAAGAAGCTGAGGAAGATGTTTGCCCTTGTGTGCACGGGGGTCTCATTCACCACAGACGGTTGGCAGAGTGATGCCAACCACAAGTACTTGGGCATAACTTGCCACTGGATTTCCGAGTGGCAGATGCAAAGTGTGGCGTTGGCTTTTCCCTCATTTTCAGATGATGCCACTGCTGCAGCTGTATTTGACCTCTTCTCTGCCGCAGTGAAGGATTGGGGACTGTGGGACAAGATGTATTGTCTCACGGTGGACAATGATTCCGTGAATGATAGCATGGTGGACAATTTCCTTGTGCTCCAGAATGACAACTTCAGCAAGGATGGGCACATCCCCTGCATGGGGCATGTGCTCAACCTTGCTGTCAAGGATCTGATTGCGGTGCCTGAGGTGGAGGAGCATCTGAAGACCGCGCGGGACATTGTGAGCTATGTGAGCCGCTCGGCCAAGAGAGAGTTGTCACTGCTGAATGCATGCCATGCGCATGGAGTGAACTACTTGTCTTTGCACCAGGACACTCCAACGCGTTGGAATTCCACACTGGACATGTGTGAACGCGTGGTGAAGATCAAGGACGTGCTGGATGAGTGGTTGCAGCCTCGAGAGCCCAGTCTCATCCCCAGTGGGCAGGGGTGGGAGCTGCTGGGCCTGGTCATTGCAATCCTCAAGCCCTTCAAGGGCTTCACAGAGGATATTTCTGGTCAGGATTACCCCACGCTATCCCTGGTCCTTCCATTTTTCAGCAACATCTTGCAGCGCCTCCATGGCTGGCGCCTGAAGGCCGGGGCAGCCGAGAAGAAGCGCGAGAGGAAGGCGGTCCTTGATGCCAACGAGAAGCTGCTGCTGGTGCTGGAGCCGGGCCTGAAGAGCTGTGTGGACAAGGTGAGATGGTTGATTGGACTGTGGCTGCTGTTAT
>SZWC01001705.1:105883-148400 GCA_023375785.1 Penium margaritaceum | reverse complement strand
TGTGTTTAAAGACATGGATAAACGACCCGGCACTGAAGGACTTCCCAGTCCATCCCTCGGGTACTGTATCTGAGGAGCTGGAAGAGGTGGAGCACAAGGAGAGGGCAGCCAGGAGGGCTGCTCGAAAAGCAGCGAAGACAGGGGGCCTAGCAGCAGCAGTTGTTGCAGACTCTGATGGTGATGGAGGGGAAGATGGAGAACAGGGAGAAGAGGCAGACAGCACAGACAGTGGGGAGGACAATGACAGTGAGGAGGATGAGAATGACCATGAGGGCGAGGACAAGGAGGATGCGGAGAAGGATGATGATGTGGTAGAGATGTCGTAGACATGATATGTTGAAATGTGATTGCCAACAGTCTTCATTTCTAACGTCAAGTTCCTCATTTCTTTTCACTTTTCCATGTTCCCGTGCTCTGTTCTTGTCTTTCAAAAGTAGTGCCATGGAATGGAACTCGTGTTATTACAAAATGTGAATTGACTGTGTAATGGATTACACACAAGTTAGTGTATCAAGCAGATCTTAGGTGTATGAAGCACCTGCACATAGACTTAGTGTTCTGGTCAACAACCAGCAGGTTTCATGCTAAGTATGTGTATTGTGTTATGAGGCTGTTTCCTGTAGTTGGTGAAGGAACAACAGTATGTNTGGATGAGTGGTTGCAGCCTCGAGAGCCCAGTCTCATCCCCAGTGGGCAGGGGTGGGAGCTGCTGGGCCTGGTCATTGCAATCCTCAAGCCCTTCAAGGGCTTCACAGAGGATATTTCTGGTCAGGATTACCCCACGCTATCCCTGGTCCTTCCATTTTTCAGCAACATCTTGCAGCGCCTCCATGGCTGGCGCCTGAAGGCCGGGGCAGCCGAGAAGAAGCGCGAGAGGAAGGCGGTCCTTGATGCCAACGAGAAGCTGCTGCTGGTGCTGGAGCCGGGCCTGAAGAGCTGTGTGGACAAGGTGAGATGGTTGATTGGACTGTGGCTGCTGTTATGTTTCTGGTGATGTTGTGGTTCTGTTCCTAATGTTTTGATTGTCTTTGTCGTTGGTGCAGTTGGAGAAGTATGTGAAGAAGGCCAGCCTGCGACACGTGGTGGCAACCGCGCTGGACCCGAGGTTCCGCTTCCGCTTTTTTGAGCGGGTCCACAAGGTGAGGTGGGGGGTTTGCTGCTTGGAGGGTGGGCTGGGTGGTGGTGGTGTTGTATCTGTCCCAAACTTTGTTGAAGAGTCAGAAAGTGTATGCTTTGTTTGTAGTGTCATTTGATGTGTCGCTTGAACATTTTCTGAACCTGTTTTGTGCTCATCATTACATGCAGCTGCTCGGCATCAAGACCGTGGTGGAACTCGAGCTGAAAGTCATGGACTTCATGAAGCCGTACTTTGCAAGGGTGCAGGCCAAGAGGGAAGCTGAAGTAGCAGCAGTAGCAGAGGAGGCAGCAAGGGCTGCAGCAGAAGCAGCAAAGGCAGCCGAGGATGAGGTGGTGCCAGAGGACGAATCTGGCAGTGCAACCCCTGCTGCAGCCACATCAAGCAGCCAGGCACAAGACCTCAGTGGTCCTGCAGCAGCCGCCAAGCGTGGGCGGCAGAAGCGGCAGAAAGTGAGCATGCTAGAAGTGGCTTTGGAAGATCCAATGGAGGGCATGTTCGAGGAGCCTGAGGTGGAGGAGAAGGCCATAGCACCAGACACGTTGGAGGAAGAGGTGGAGGCTTTCATGAAGAACGCTAGGGGAGGACGGAAGATGAACTTTCTTAGATTCTACAAGGAGAAGCAGCAGCTGTATCCAACCTTTGCACTGTGTGCACTTGACGTTCTGGCTGTGCCAGCCACCAGCACTCCCAGCGAGAGAATGTTCTCGCTGGGGGGCCGGGTGGTCACTGATTTCCGCCACTCTTTGTCGCAGATCACTGTGCAGGACCTGCTGTGTTTAAAGACATGGATAAACGACCCGGCACTGAAGGACTTCCCAGTCCATCCCTCGGGTACTGTATCTGAGGAGCTGGAAGAGGTGGAGCACAAGGAGAGGGCAGCCAGGAGGGCTGCTCGAAAAGCAGCGAAGACAGGGGGCCTAGCAGCAGCAGTTGTTGCAGACTCTGATGGTGATGGAGGGGAAGATGGAGAACAGGGAGAAGAGGCAGACAGCACAGACAGTGGGGAGGACAATGACAGTGAGGAGGATGAGAATGACCATGAGGGCGAGGACGAGGANTCCTGTAGTTGGTGAAGGAACAACAGTATGTACACTCGGAATATACACACTATGTTCTATAACTGGTACTGGAACACCCATGACTCAGTCATGGCTGAAAGAGGTGAAAGTGAAAGAGGTGAAAGAGGTGAAAGTGATTGTATGAACACATTGTGTTCTGGATGCAAATGCGGAAAACACATTGTTTGCACCATATGCCTCACACAAAAAAAAGATTGACACAAGGACTCGCGAGTCACAAGAAGGTGGACTCGCGAGTTTATGGACTCGCGATTCTGGGCCCAGACTCGCGAGTCCGAGTCGAAACCCGCACGCGGACTCGCGAGTCCGAGTCCAGGCCCGGACTCGAACTCGTGACCCGAGTCCTTAGTCCAGAATCGCGATTCCGGACTCGTGAACAGGCTTAGTGACAATGAGAGTGCCATGACCATCGCCGACAATGACGGCGTGCATCACACACGCACGAAGCACATCAACGTTGAGTATCACTATGTACGTTTGTTGTTGCATGACGGCAGCATCAGCATTGTGTGGGTTGAGACAGCACGGCAGCTGGCTGACTTCTTGACCAAGGTATTGAAGCACGACTCGTTGAAGAAGGCTGTCAGTTCGGTCGGTGTGCATCCGTGAGTTGCTCCCTATGTCCCTGCTTGCGTCTCTACATGCTCCGGGGGAGTTTGATTGTTGTGTCTCTGCTCGCCCATGTGCACTACGTCTGTGATTCATGGGGGAGTGATGGTTTTTACGCATCCTCATTGTGCTCTGTTGTGTCCTACCAAATTGTATACATCGGCGTGCAGATGACTGACGGTGAGATTCAACGCTGCTGAAGTGTCGTCTGGTGGAGCCGACGCATGTTGAAGCCTACTCGCATTTCGTTGGAGCCTCCTCTCCACAGCGTCATGCTCAGCTCCATCGGCGGGCCTCCTCGGCAGTCTGGCCGCCGGCGGTCACTGCCACCGCAGATGTTGTCTGCATGCGTCAGGCGTTGGATCTGACTATATCGTTGCGTCTGCAGTGTCATGCTCTGTCTAGGGTACGTGTCTTGTGTTGCGTGGCACTGTTTGGCATCATGGACCATCGTGGGCATTGCTTGGGTTCAGGCAGCCATAACTCTTTGCTGCTATTTTCTAGCTGACTCGGACCACACGACTGCGTTCGCAGCATCGGTTTTTTGGTATGGTCCAGTTTTCAGGCAAAACGAACGACGATCGGGTTTTGGGTTGTCGGCCGTCTGGCAGGGCTCACCGAGAAAACCCTGCCTGCCAGAAAATAGGTCTAGGACTATTTTCTGATTGGCTGGTTAGCTGAGTAACAAGTTCTATAGAGCAGGGGGGAGCTAGAACTTGGAGGGGTCTCCCATTGTTGATTATTCTTCACTCTTATTCAGTTACTTGCAGTTTTCAGCCGCTTTCTGATGCTAACACTTGCGCGCGCGTTTCTCAGTAACAAACCCAGAGCACTCAGACTTAGACTCTAGAGCAATAGCAAGAGGGGCAGTAAACTAAGCAACTAGCACGGAAGCCTGCACACTGCATCTACACCGCCACAGCCCCAACCTCCGCTCTAGTGCAGTTTCCACTTCTTGGTGGGATGCACCATTGTCACGAGGTGACCCTGTGTTGTAGTATGCTTGATTGTTTCTCGCCATGATTGGTTTCCCGAGCCATCCTGTCCTGCCTTTGCTCAACCATTGTGGTGTTGATGGATGTGTCAACCGGGGGGAGTGTTGGTGTGTATGGCTCCCACCTGTCACGAGCCACGGCCGTGGCAGCTACCGGTGCACCCGGAACTGATGGTGAGCGGCAGCCGCATTGGAGATCGTGATGAACCGACGAGACTCCGGATCATCTAGGGAATTATCCAGCAGCTACGACATGACAAGTGTGACGCGGATGATGCGTCTCTACAGCCTGACTGGCTGGTCTGCCGTTGCTGGAGTTTACTCGGTGGTCGAGACCCACGCACCCCGTAGCCTATATCGGTGCGATGAGGAGACCTTCAACTTTGTGTGTGCTTCCTGTCGTGGAAAGCACACGCTGACGTCATCATACTGCACTCGTACATTTATGGGTGCGTTTAGTGCAATTCAGAGTGCTCCAGAGTTTTCATGGTGGACAGGCCATTTTGGCCGATTTCCTTGTTTTGCTTGCTATTCGTGTCTGGATGATACAAACCCACCTTTCGTGGGTCCGTTGCATAGAGCTCATTGTTCTGCACGTTCTAGTGCAGACAGCGGGTGATTCTGACACCTGAACAGTGCGTTACGTACAAAACTGTGGTTTTAGGCCAGTTTGAGCAGGTATGAAAACACCGCTGCTCCTAGCGACTCTATGCGGCTAGCAACTATTTAGGCTGATTGTTGCTCAATTGCCATTCTCTCTCTGAATTTGTTTATCAATGGAAGCACATTTGATACTGTGTCGTGTCATCTAGCCAAGACCTTGCCATTTCGCGTTCGACCTCTGTTGACATCGCGAGCTGACTGTGTTGTGATGTGAGTTGTTTTCGTCCATTTGTACAGCTTACTGTGACCACTCGGCCGTCTCCATGCTTGCGCAGATTTGTGATGCGGGCCCAGCTGATGCCAGAGCACTAATAGTTGGTGGATCCATCCACCAGCACCTGCTAGACGGCTGCCACGACGTCCCACGTGCTTGCTGGGGTGCTCTGCAATTTTTCTGCAAACGCTAGAGTTTTCTTGGTGGATCGGCTCTCAAGCCTGATTTTCATGTTTTGCATTGTCTTTCCATCGATCGATGCCGGACTTGTGCGTGTGACCAATCGTAGCGTCCGGCTTGAGATTCTGCATCTCTATGTTCAGACGGTGTTGAGTTTGGATGCCTGTGCGCAGAGTTGCGGCCAAAACAGTGGTTTTGAGCCGGCTTTAGGACAAACTGACACTGCCGCGTGCGTCACCCGCCGTGTGCCGCGGCAGGCGTTTATGCTGTGTGCTTGTCAGTTGTCATCTCTTCCTGCATTACTAAGCTATTGAAGCTTATGAAACTTTGCGCGTCTCCCTAGCCTGATCGTTGCTGTTACTTGCACCTGCTTGCTTGCTAGTGCGCCAGCTGACTGGACAGAGTTGCCACATCAGCAACAGCAAGGTTAGGAAGCTTCCTAGCCATTTCTTCATGGTATCAGAGCAGCAAGACCTCTCACTGAGTTGCGCCGTAGAGACACAGCACCGGCAGCAGTAGTGAGAGTCACCGCTACCGCCACATCCCAGGACCCGTCGCAGCCGGCGTTAGCAGCAACGACGTCACCAGGCAATCGCCTCCACCGTAGCAAGTGGAGCTGCGGCAGTGACGATATCCAGCAGCCACGCCGGTCAGCAGCAGAAGCACCGGGTGCCAGCAGCAGCCGAGTCTGGTTGCCAGCATGTACACAAAAAAAAAAAGGAGTAGCAGCTTGCAGCAGTAGCTTGCGGCGGCGGCTACGAGCAATTTCATCGCGTAGCGGCGGCAGCACCTTGCAGCAGCGACGGCAGCAGCAGCTGCAAGCAGTACCAGCAGCGCAGCAGCAGGAGCGAAGTAGCAGCGACATTGTAGTTGCTATAGTAACAGCATTAACAGCGGCAGCAGCCACATTGCAGCAGCGGCAGCGGCTACAGCAGCGCAGCAGCAGACCCGTCGCAGCAGCAGCGGCGGCCTTGCACAGCACTACTGCTACACAACAGTGCTACACAGCTGCATAGAAACTGTGCAGTACTGCGCAGGCCTGCGTGGCACTGCGCAGGCCTGCGTAGCCCCTGCGCAGCAGCGAGCAGGGGGTGACGAGGTCACCCCCACCGGTCACGCGAGTTCGCGTGACCTCCAAAAAAAAACGTTGGCGTAGAAAACGCTAGCGAAAAAACGCTAGCTTTTTCTGCTAGTGTAAAAAATGCTGACGTCAGCATAGGTTGTGCTGACGTGAGAAATTTTGGGGTCAAAACGTCAAATTTTCTGAATGTTTGAACTCCTCTATCAGTTTCTCGTTCGGAGCATTTCTTACGTTCGGCCCCATACTGAGCATTGCGATGGCGCCGGTCCGTGACAAGAGCAAAGGGCTGGTTGACCCGTCTTCCTCCTCTTCGGGCGTTATGAGTCCGCAGTCGCAGTCCCTCATGATCGACGAGCTTCGTCAGTCGCAGGACGAGATGCGCCGACAACAGCAGAGGTAGTCCGACGCGTTGCAGGAGATCACAGAGTTACTGCGAGTCGTTCGATGGCTTCACAGCAGCCACCTGGAGGATCTACTGGAGCTGCACCATCTGCTCAGCAATCTACACCCTACACAGCGCTACGGCCTCAGCACCACTCATCACAGGTTCACACCTGGGATGAGGGGGAGATTGAGGATGACTCACGTGAGCACGAGATTTGTGTGCTTGAGGAGCGCATTCGTGAGTTACGTCTCGGATCGCAGCCTTGCACTCCGCCACCTTCTCGCCGTCAGGATCAGCTATATCATTCAGCAGTGTTCACCTTTCGTGGTGTTTCCCTCAGAGGTGGGCTCCCCATGCCCCGTCCACCGTCTCCCGAGCCTGAGGTCGCCCTCCCCACGGAGCGGCGACCGAAGGACTTTGAGAAACCTCCACCGCGTTACGATAGCGACGAGGGCTTTGATTGTTGGGAGACCTTGTTTCAGTGTGTGGGCCGATTCTGAGGGTGTCTAGCCCTACTACCACAGCCAATACCAGACCCGCAACGCTCTCCAGGTCCAGACAGCAGCGAGAGCGATGCACGGTCTCCTCTATGCCATGCCGCGGGAAACTGTGGTCGACTTCCGACCCTTTCTCGGTGAGACCGGGACCGGGACTGGAGCAGATCTACGTCAGGGCTGGGAGCTGGCCCTTACACTTCTCGTTGCGGAGATCCATGCCACGAGGGCGGCCCGACTACGCGAGTTTCACTTCCTCTGTCAGGGTCCTACGGAGCTTGCAGCTGACTACTAGAGGCGCGCGATGCGCCTTTACATGGGCCTTGTGACCGGTGGCGGGAAACAGTTGTGGGCACTCGACACCATCATGATGGGGGCGCATTTGGACCACGTGAAGCTCTTTATGGGCTTCGATCGTGTGGCTCTTTCTGAGCTATCAGAGTCACTACAGCTGATTCCTTGATGGAGAGCCTAGCACGAAGGCCCTTGGCGTGAGTGTCCAGGTAGACTAAATTGAGGTACACCCAGCGTGTCGTGTCGGCCACGAGTTGGTCTCTCGGGAGTTCTTAGTCGCTTGCGATGCCGTAGCCGACCTTGTCGTGGTCAGACCGAGTTCGGAGGCATGTGTCTTAGCCAACCGGAGCACTCTCTCAATAACGCCTGATCCAGGCACGTTGAAGGAGGCACTCTCAACTCATGATGGAGACCTGCAGCATGCTACTTGTGAGGATGAGCTGAGAGTCATCCGTGAGCACGGTGTCTATGAGCTTGTCGACCTCTCGCCTGGGCGGAAGGCTGTATAGGCCAAGTGGGTCTTTCGCAAGAAGGTGAAGCCTGATGGAACACTGGATCACTACAAGGCCCATTTGACGGCCAAGGGGTTCTTGCAGGTTGAGGGAGTACATTTCAGTGACACCTTTGCACCCGTTGGCCGCATGACCACCGCTCGCGCTCTGTTCGGTGTTGTTGCTCACCACGACTGGGAGTTGCACCAAATGGATGTGAACAATGCGTTCCTCCATGGCACCTTAGAGGAGGAGATCTACATGGTCCAATCACCTGGATTCGAGGTCGGTGACAAGCGCCAGACCTTGTACGGCCTAAAACAGTCACCCAGGTGCTGGAACTTGGAGATCACCGGCACACTGACACGTGCCGATTACGTACAGAGTGACGCTGACCCGTCCCTCTTTCTCAAACGGACAGCTGAGAGCTTCACCGCCATCCTGGTCTACGTGGACGACCTCCTGGTTACGTCTCCTTCCATGGAGGCCGTGAAGGAGTCCAAGGCAGTCCTCCAGGCTGCCTGCAGGATGAAAGACCTTGGTCCTATAGCTGTGTTCGTCGGGATGGAGATCGTGCGTGATCGTCAGCGACGGACACTCTTGTTACATCAGGCACGTTACGCTCGCGTTGTGGGGGAGCGGTTTGCTGATCTCTTGGGTGCAGTTCCTAGAGCCTCCACCCCCATCACACCTGACCGGCAGGATGCTTTGAAGGTGGATGATCCCGCATACCTGGGGGAGACAGTGGACGTGACCCTGTACTTGCGCCTGATTGGCTCTTTGATGTACTTGGCCACTACCACACGACCCGACATTGCCTTTGCCGTCAACCTCCTTGCACAGTTTTCACAGTGTCCTCGGGAAAGGGCCCTTCATGCGGCTGTGCAAGTGGTGCGGTACGTGGTGTCCACACCGTACCTCGCACTCTGCTTTCGACGGCAGTGTTCGGTGGTAGTCGACGGCTACACAGATAGTGACTGGGCGTGGAAACCTGATGGGCATAGTCGGACCGGCTACGTGTTCTTGCTTGGTGGCACCGCTGTGTCGTGGCGCAGTGGCAAGCAGGGTTGTATTGCACGTAGCTCATCAGAGGCTGAGTATGTTGCTCTGGGGGCTAGGGCTGCTTAGGCGGTGTGGCTGCAGTGTCTATTCTGTGAGTTGCGTCAGTCTGTGCCTTGCATCATTCTACGTTGTGAAAACCAGAGTGCTCTTGTCATTACAGAGAACTCTAGTGTATTTCATGCACGCACGAAGCACATTGCTGTTCAGCATCACTTTGTGCGTGATCTTGTGGAGCGACAGGTGATGTGCATCATCTGCGTCGGCACGGACATGGAGCGGGCTAACTTCTTGACCAAGGCACTTTCGCGCGGAAAGTTCATAATGGCCATTCGTTCTGTCGGGCTACGCCCCTTGCCTGAGAGTAGCTGAGAGTGGGGTGTGTGAGCATGGACTGTTGAGCATCCTATTGTGCACATGTGTCAGTTATGCACGTGTATGGACATGTGAAACAGTCACACGCTACACTTGTTCCCTCATGTCTATTCGTTGCCCACGACAATGTGGACAGACAGGGACAAACGGTAGGAGCAATGGTGGCGTGTGCGTGGAGTTGTTGTGAAAAAACAGTGAGAGTTGTGTTCCTACGGGTGAGACTCGCTGATCGAGCTCACCCGTCGGCTGGCAAGCGAAGCTTGCCGGCGCTCATCCTACGTCGAGGGCATAAGCCACTCGAAACCTAAAGAACAACAAACTATTCCAGTTTTGAGTTTTGGATTCATCTATGCGAGTCAGAATTAGCAACACAACACAGGTAAGACTAATCTAGGTCACCTAGTGTGACAGAGCAGAGTAGAGTGAGGGCTCTACTGCTAGAAGTAAAGCGAGCAAGGGCAGAGAAGACAAGGATATCACCAGTCTGCAGGTGATGCACACGCTCTTTGCCGAGCTCGCGTCTGCTCCCCCAGTCTTCTGTGCCCTCCGCCTCATCAGGAGTTTGCAAGGCAATGGACGTGAGCCGAGAGGTCACAGTAAGCTGTATGTACAATATCACTTCCCCATGACCACACGGCAAACAAGACCAGCAACGTAACATAATTGACGTAAGCAATGGTACAAGCACAGCGATGGTGAATGACAGCAGACACAGCTCAAGAGCAAAGGTCAGTCCACAATGCAGGCAACGTGCAACCCACAGATTGTACAGCCGTAAGAGACTTTGTACGGCTGATGGCCTTTGTGAGAAAATCAGCCCGCTGCGAGTCGGTGCTGACCCACACGGCCTGAACCTCACCTCGGTCCACCAGATCTCGGACGTAATGGTACTTGACGTTGATGTGCTTTGTGCGTGCATGAAATACACCGGAGTTCGCCCTGATGGCCTTTGCACTTTTGCTGTCACACCGCAGCACAACAGGGGCCATGGATTGACGTAATTCACACAAGAGACGTACTAACCACACATCCTTGGTTGCGCCAGCACCCAAAGCTACATACTCTGCTTCGGCGGTGCTACGAGCGATGCAGCCCTGCTTGCCGCTACGCCACAAAAGAACAGTTCCTCCAATGAGGAAGATGTAGCCAGTGCGACTCTTGCCATCTGGGCTCCATGCCCAGTCATTGTCTATGTACCCGTGGAGAACCACAGAGGCCTGCCCACGGTAGTGAAGTCCGATGCGAGCAATGGACACGACGTATCGAACGCACCGGAGGGCAGCCTCCAAAACCCACTTGCATGGTGCCTGTGAGAACTGCGCGAGCAGGTTGACAGTGAAGGCAATGTCCGGCCGTGTCGTTGTGGCCAAGTACATGAGCGAGCCAATGACTCGCAATTACACGGTCACGTTGACTAGCTCCCCCAGCTCTGCTAGATCGTTGACCTTCAGAGCGTCTCGGCCGTGTGGGGTGATCGGGGTCGACGACGTGCGCGCGTCGCTAAGTAGCTCGGCAAAGTGCTCCCCTAGAGTGAGAGCGCACCGCTCCTGGTGGACCAAGAGCGTCCGACGAGCGCGATCACGCACAATCTGCATGCCTAGAAACACTGCAACTTCTCCCAGGTATTTCATTTTGTATGTCGACTGTAACACTCCCTTGACTGCTTTAACAGCCTTCAGATCGGGCAAAGCGATCAGAAGGTCGTCAACGTAAACCAGGATGGCCGTGAGTGGCGCAGGAGTCTGGGAGACAAAGAACGACGGGTCCGCCGCACTCTAGGCATAGCCGGCTCGTAGGAGCGTGCCGGTGATCTCCTTGTTCCAGCACCGGGGCGACTGCTTCAGGCCGTACAGAGCCTTTCGCAGTCGCCACACACGGCTACTGCCATCCTCGAACCCTGGAGGGTGAGCCATGTAGATCTCTTCGTCCAATTTTCCATGCAGGAATGCGTTGTTGACGTCCATCTGGTGGAGTTCTCAGTCGTGCTGGGCCACCTGAGACACCAGACCCAAGGTCGTGGTCGTACGTCTAACTGGTGCAAAGGTCTCAGTGAAAATGATCCCTTCCACCTCAGAGAATCCTTTCGCAGTCAATCGTGCTTTGTAGCAATTGACCGAGTTGTCTGGCTTCAAACTTTTCCATAAGACCCACTTTGCTTGAACGGCCTTGCGTCCACGCGGCAGGTCTCCAAGCTCGTACACCCCATGTTCATCGATGGCCGCCAGCTCAGCCTCACATGCCGCACGCCAAAGTGCCGCATCGGATCCAACGAGAGCTTGACGCAACGCGCTGGGGTCTGGTGTTACTCCCACCACACTAGGGTCTGGGGCAGCAGCGGCTCCACTGCACGTGGCCAAGGCATAGGCCAGAGACAAAGAGCCAACAGTGACGGTCGACTCTGCGGAGTCGACTGCAATTCGTCGCTCGTGAGCAATGAGCGTGAGGCCTGTATCACAGCCGGGGTGAACTGCAGTGAGCCCCTGCGCACTGAGATCTAGGGCCCTTGTGCCGGGGTCCCCACTGCGCACGCTACGAGTAGGACGTGGGCGAAGGCGTCCACCCTCACCACGTCTATACGGCTCTTGAGGTGACGCAACTGGGACAGAAGGTGGACACGCATCGGGCACCGACATGATTGGCGACGTGTCAGGTGCCGAGGAGTCAACTGGCGAGACGGAGGAGGGTGACGACACAGGCGACTCGACTGGCCGTGCTGGTGATGCAAGTGGTGATGACACAGAGGACACAGGTGCGTCTGCAAGTGACGCAGGTGTGGATGACGCGGGCGGTGCTAGGGACTCTACAGGTGACGTGGGCACAAGGGAAGCAGGAGGACCCGACGCCATAGGAGCCGCTGGAGGAAGAGGCGGTGTAGGCAGCGTAGGTGGTATGGACATCGCAGGTGTGCCAGCTAGCGGGTGGGACGGACCAGTAGCGCCCAGGGTGACCGGGACAGCGGCATCAGTCAGCCCACCCTCCCTCGCTCGAGGGACTACACCACACCCAGGGAAATGCGACTGCAGAATGCCATTGACCGGTAGGTCACGAAAGGAGAGATGCTCAAAGAAGAGCGTGTCTCGAGACACAACAATGCGCCGTCGACTGGGATGCCGGAAGCGCCAGGCCTTGGAGCGCAGGGCCACGCCCACGAACGCGCAGACGCGACCGCGAGGGGAAAACTTGGTCCCTTGTTGTTCTGGTGTAAACCAGACGCAGGCAAGAGATCCCCATACATGCACCAACCGGAGGTAAAATTAGGCGGCGCCTCAAAGGACGACGCGTCAAGACCGAGCGCAGGTTGTGTACAAATCAGACGATCGACAGCATCTAGATAGACGTGACACAAGCGTCTGTGAAGTAGGCGCTGGTGCTGAGGCGACAGAGTGCCCGTCACGAACACCCGCGCAGCAGGGGATGTCGTGACGGGGGAGGACGTGGGGCAGTCACAGACGTGGTACAAGTCTCCAACCGCCTTGCCACGAAGCACTAATTCAGCGGTTGCACAGACAGAGACGGTAGCATCCTCACCAGTGAATGCGACGTTGAGACCCATCCGTGTACACGCACGTCTAGACAACAGGCTGAGTTCTAGATCAGGCACATACAGCACGTTGGAGATGTAGAACGGCCCTGACGGACCATGGAATTGCACGACACCCTCACCCTGGACAGGAACCTCATGCCCAACAGCTGTCCGCACAGACCGCACAGAGCCAACAGGACCGAGCACAACAAAATCACGGCGACGACATGTCATGTGATGCGTAGCACCTGAATCTAGGATCCAGGTGGCATCCGTCACACAATCTGGCAAGGTGACAGAACAGCGTCCGACAGTGCACGCAGTAGACAGCGGTTGCTTGGCAGATGACTGCTGAGCTGCGGAGGCGACACGTGCTTGCAATGCATCAAGCCATGACAAGTCGTCGTGACTTGTGCAGGCTGCGACAAAGACAACGGACAAACCAGCATCATGACATGCAACAAACGACTCTACAGACTCAACAGTGCACTGTGCTCCACCGCCACCATCCCGACTGCACGACACAGACTTGACAGACCCAGCGGTGAGACCCCTCGACTCAGTCAATGCACTCACACCTCCCTGAGTGGAGAGTCGTAGGAGTTGGCGAAGCTCGGCGATGTCGCGGGCTTGTGTCGCGAGCTGCTGCTCCAGAGGTGATAGGTTGCCGGCATCGTCAGCTGCATCTGCTGCTGGTGTGGGTGCCACGTCGGTCGCTGCTATAGAGTGCGTGAAAGCGTGCTCACGCTGTTCAAACGCCTTGCGCAATTTTTGTGTAGTTTTTGGGAAGCTTACACTCAGTGTAGCGGTGCGCTCCGCCACAGTTGTAGCACCCCAACTATCGCCCCTGAGTCAGCTTTGCAGTCGCCTATCGCTTGCCCTCCTTGCCTCCCCGCCTGTTACTCCTTCCCTTTTTCCCCTAGACTGCGGTAGCTGTACCAATTGCTGTTGCAGTTGTCGCTGTCGGCTGCGATGACTGGCGGGAGGAGGGGGGCATAATGCGTGCTGCCTGGCCTGCTGTGCCGGCTGCTGCTGACGCACCATGACAAGCATCATTCGCTGCTCCAACTCCTGCCATGTGAAAAAAGTGCTCAGTGGTCCAGGACAGTAACAAGCCTCCGTCAGCCATCTCCTGAAGACTTTTTAGGCTGAAGTTGTCGAAGGCTTTTGCGTACTCGCGCCCAATACCGAGCCGGATGTTGTTGAATGCCATGAGTTGCCCCGGCCCATTCTTCCCAAGGGCCCTGTACAGCTGCATCGCCTGCCGCCAGTAGTCGGCCGGAGCCTCGTGTGCACCCCGGCGCGGAGAGTTGAAGTCCAAGAGGCGCTGTGAGGTGGTGGCCATGGTCGCGCCTTCGAAAAGGGTGGTTGCCAGCTTCCAGGAACCACGGGGATCCACCCCACTGCCGGTGCCATGATCGCCAAGGAAGGGTTCAAAGTTGAGGGTGTACTCTTCTGGGACAGCCTTAAGGAGACCGTAGGCAGCTCGAGCGGCGGTCGTCGTCTGTTGGGGGTTCGCAGTCTGATACGGGCTGGTGTAGTATGGATACACCCCCTTGCTTACTGCCCGCATGCAGAAACGTGGCTCCCGGGTGGTGTAGTTGTCCTCCTGCCGGTAGGCGGGAGGGTCGGTCTCGAACCACTTGGGAGGCTTCGCCGTCGGCAGGGCTGCCGGGACGGCTTGCTTGAGCTACAGAGACAGGGGATCTTCCTGCAATCCGAGGCTCAGGTGGAGTAGCTGGTCCTCTAAGGAGGTTGGGTCTGTGGTGACCCTCAGTGTGTCGCTTGGGCTTGCGCCGCCGCTCGGTACTGATCGGCGGGCCGAGCGGGTCCGACGACGTTTTTCCAGCTGTGCGAGACGCATGCGTAGCATGCCTTCCTTGTCCATGCGTCTGAGTCCGACTCGGGAAGGTTATCGGACGGTTCAACATCGAATTCTCCTAGAGCCGCATCGACATCAGTTGCAACCGCACTCTCGACAATCATCTTGCCCTTGCGCACATCGTCACGGAGTAGCTATTGCTGTTGCTCCTGCTGCAGCTGCTGCTGCTGCTACTGCTGTTGCTGTTGTGGCTGGACTGCATCCCAAAACAACTTAAACAGATCAGCCATTTGCTTGGCCGTCTGTTCAGCCTGCTGAGCCTACTGCTCACGCAGCTCACGCATGCCACGTGCCAGCGAGCTTGGACTAGACGAGGATTCGTCCCGCGTCACAACCGGTGTGCCACCAGCCACGCCAGAGGTGGCAGCGCGAGCATCCGTAGTGGAGCGGTACTGCCAACTCCGGCAGGTGCCTCCTTTGGCAGGGAGCCTGGTGGAATGCCGCAAGTGCGTTTTGCTGCCGTTGGGACTGCTGTTGGGTGACAGCCGCTGCCGGAAAAACTTGGCAGTGTTTACCCTGCCTCGTTGGGCGTGGGACCAGTGTCGAGGCCTTTTTCAGCCTGGAAACCGCCAAAAGACCCCTCCCACGCTGCAGAAAAAATTTTGGCAGCGTTTCCCCCGCCCCAGTGGGCGTGGAAATCTGGGAGAGGCCTTCTTCAGCCCGGAAAATGTTGATTGACCCCCCCCCCCCACGCTGCCGAAAAACTTTCGGCAGCGTTTCCCCTGCCCTAGTGGGCGTGGGAAATCTGGGAGGGGCTATTGGGGACCACCGTTGTACCTGAACCACCCCCACCCAGCCTACTAGTAGAGGGGAACCCAGCCAGCAGGGGGAGGGGAATACCGGGGGGCAGATCTAAAGGCAGAGTGCCGTTGCTGCTGCCCTCGCTACTGCACGCTACCGCCGCTACAGCTGTTGCTCCACGCGGCTACAGCCTGTGCTGTGGCTGTGCAGCTGTCATGACGACTGTGCAGCCGTCACTACGGCTGCTGCCCAATGCCGCAGCCGCTAGCCGCGATTGCCGCTTGCTTCTGCACGCTGCCGCCGTTGCGGCTGTTGCTCCGCGCACCTGCCACCTGTGCTGCGGCAGCAAAGTCGTCACTGCGCCTTCTGCCCGCTTCTGCAACTGCTGGCAGCCGCTGCCGCTCGCTGTTGTGCTGCTTCGCTGCTGCTGCCGCTGCTCCGCGCAGCCACCTCTGCGGCTGCTGCTTCTGCTCGGCTGCCGCTGCCGCTGCTGCTCCGCGCAGCTGCTGCTTGGCTCAGTCGTTGCAGCGGCTGCTGATCAACGGGTCCGCCCAGGAACGTACTGCGCTCCTCTCGCGCAGTGGGACGAGCTTTGGCTCGTCTTGCTCTGATACCAAAACAGTCACACGCTACACTTGTTCCCTCGTGTGTATGCGTTGCCCACGACAGTGTGGACAGAAAGGGACTAACGAGAGGAGCAATGGTGGCGTGTGCGTGGAGTTGTGAAAAGACAGTCAGAGTTGTGTTCCTACGGGTGAGACTCGCTAATCGAGCTCACCCGTCGGACGGCAAGCGAAGCTTGCCGGCGCTCATCTCACGTCGAGGGCATAAGCCACTCGAAACCCAAAAAACAGCACACTATTCCAGTTTCGAGTTTTGGATTCGTCCATGCTAGTCAGAATTAGGAGCACGACACAAGCAAAACTAATCTAGGTCACCTAGTGTGACAGAGCAGAGTAGAGTGGGGGCTCTACTGCTAGAAACACAGCGGCCAAGGGTGGAGAAGACAAGGATATCGCCAGTCTGCAGGTGATGCACACGGTCTCTGCCGGGCTCGCGTCTGCTCCCCCAGTCTTCTGTGCCCTCCACCTCATCAAGAGTCTGCAAGGCAATGGACATGAGCCGAGAGGTCACAGTAAGCTGTATGTACAATATCAATGCGTACCATCGGGTCATGGGGGAGTGTTGTGATGTGAGTTGTTTCCGTCCATTTGTACAGCTTACTGCGACCACTCGGCCGTGTCCATGCTCGTGCAGATCCGTGATGCGGGCCCAGCTGCCGCCAGAGCACTGACGGTTGGTGGAACCATCCACCAGCAGCTGCTAGACAATTGTCACGACGTCCCGGGTGCTTGCTCGGGTGCTCTACGGTTTTTCTGCACTCGGTGGAATGGCTCTCGAGCCCGATTTGCATGTTTTGCATTGTCTGTCCACCGAATGATGCCGGACTTGTGCGTGTGACCAGTCGTAGCGTCCGGCTCGAGATTCTGCATCTCTAGGTTCAAACTATGTTGAGTTTGGATGTCTGTGCGCAGAGTTGCGGCCCAAACAGTGGTTTTGAGCCAGTTTTAGGACAAACTGACACTGCCGCGTGCGTCAACTGCCGTGTGCCACGGCACCTATTTATGATGTGTGCTTGTCAGTTGTCATCTCTCTCTGCATTACTAAACTACTGGAGCTTATGAGACTTTGCGCGTCTCCCTAGGCTGATCCTTGCTGTTTCTTGCACCTGCTTGCTTGCTAGTGCGCTAGCTAACTGGACAGTGTCGCCACATCAGCAACAGCAAGGTTAGGAAGCTTCCTAGTAATTTCTCAGACTGAGCACTGACGACATGGACCTGTCATTTGTCATCTCTCTCTGCAAATGCTTTTGAAGCATTCTGACACTTTGCCTTGTGTCTCCTGGCCAGACCCTTGCCATTGTGTGCACGACGTGTGATTGTCGCCACCGTCTGACCGGGCACTGACGTCTAGTCGGCGGCTGCATCGCAAAGCAGCTTCCACGCATCTTCTCAACCGCATGGTGGGTGACGGACATGGCAGTGTTAGGTTGTCTTAGAAATGGTCAAAAGCCGCCGTTTTGGCCACAACTCCACTTGCATGCTTCCATGCAACATTTTCTGAGCTGAGATGCAAATTTCCAAGCCGAACGCTGTGCCTTGTAGTATGCACAAATCGCATCAATCGGTGGATGCACAATGCACAATATGCAAATGGGGCTTAAGAGCTAGTCCAGCGAGAAAACTCTAGCGCATGTCGAAACACTGCAACACCCCATAAGCCCCTTGTTAACTTCCTGGCAATTGTCTGGCACCTACTGGTATGTGGGGTTATCAGCCACTGGTGCTCGGGCCCAAGCTGGGTCTAGCATCACGGATCTGCACAAGCTGTGACATGACATGACATGAGTGGTCACAGTAAGCTGTGCAAACAGCCTCTTACCACAACACACACCATTGCTCCGTCCTGCCTGGATGGATTTGACAAGGTTATGATCAGCAAAACTAGCATGCTCTTGTCCTAACAAACGTGGAGCAATGCGTGGTGGAGAACCTGCACCCACATTCACATACTCACTGTTTAGACAGTCAGTATTCCAAGTGAAAAATTCTTGTACTCCCTTATCTTTACTACTTCGCTCTGGTGGAAAGATTCCAGCCATCGGTGGTTGCTCATTCAGTGAATGGAGTCCGTAACCATACAAATCGGGAGTGGTGGAAAGCAGGTACACAGGGAAGTACTTTTTAAAACGCTGGTTGTACATGCCCAACGACTACTGCACCTGCAAGGTGCCACCAGCATTTAGTCCACCTCCTCAATCTTGGGGCCAGCACCTCCACCACCACCCACGTTGTCATCAGCCTCCGGCATGCCACCAGGGGCACCGCCAGCACCCTGGTACATACGAGCAATGATGGGGTTGCAGATACCCTCCAGCTCCTTCATCTTGTCCTCGAACTCCTCCACCTCCGCAAGCTGGTTTTGGTCCAACCACTCTACAGCACCCTCAACTGCGTCCTCGATCTTCTTCTTGTCAGCTGGGTCAAGTTTGCTTGCGATCTTGTCGTCCCTGATGGTATTCCTCATGTTGTAGGCATAGTTCTCCAAGGAGTTCTTGGCCTCCACCTTCTTCTTGTGCTGCTCGTCCTCCTCCTTGTACTTCTCTGCGTCTGACACCATGCGCTCGATCTCCTCCTTGCTGAGGCGGCCCTTGTCGTTGGTGATCGTGATCTTGTTCTTCTGCCCAGTGGTCTTGTCCTCGGCAGTCACGTTCAGAATACCATTGGCGTCGATGTCGAAGCAGACAGTGATCTGTGGTACACCACGAGGGGCAGGGGGGATGCCAGACAACTCGAACTTGCCGAGCAGGTGGTTGTCTTTCGTCTTCGTGCGCTCACCCTCGTACACCTGAATGAGCACACCAGGTTGGTTGTCCGAGAAGGTCGAGAACACCTGCTCCTTTTTCGTAGGGATGGTGGTGTTGCGGGGGATGATGACAGTCATGACACCACCGGCAGTCTCCAGGCCAAGAGAGAGAGGAGTCACATCCAGCAGCAGCAGATCCTGGACCTTCTCGTTGCCCTCTCCACTCAAAATTGCGGCCTGGACGGCAGCGCCATACGCAACAGCCTCGTCAGGGTTGATGCTCTTGCAAAGCTCCTTGCCGTTGAAGAAGTCCTGGAGCAGCTGCTGCACCTTGGGGACACGGGTGGAGCCTCCGACGAGGACGACATCGTCGATCTGGCCCTTATCCATCTTGGCGTCCTTCAGGGATTTCTCAACCGGCTCCATGCACTGCAATGGCGAAGCCAAGGGAGACGTCAGCTTGTGTCAAAGAGGAAAATGTCGAGTCCAAGACTATGTGACGCATTAACAGGGTTAAGAACAACAACAAGGATTGGCCCGTCTGAAAACATAACTGATAGGAGTCCGCACATTTGAAGAAACATTCCATGATCTGTAGGAATCAACGCATTCAGTACATGACAAGCGGTTGGGAGTCCGCAGGGTATGAAAAGTAGTCAGTTCAAGGAAGTTTCACAGTCGACAATACATACCTTACGGAAGAGGTCCATGCAGAGTTCCTCGAAACGCGCCCTCGTGATGGTGGAGTAGAAATCAATGCCCTCGTACAATGAGTCGATCTCGATTGTCGTTTGGGCAGTAGAGGAGAGAGTACGCTTTGCACGCTCGCAGGCAGTGCGCAGCCGCCGCAGAGCCCTAGGGTTGTTGGAGATATCCTTCTTGTTCTTGCGCTTGAACTCCTGGACGAAGAAGTTCACCAGTCTGTTGTCAAAATCCTCGCCTCCCAAGTGAGTGTCCCCGGCAGTGGACTTCACCTCGAAAATACCCTCCTCGATGGTCAGGATTGACACATCGAAGGTACCGCCGCCCAGGTCAAAAATGAGGACGTTCTTCTCGCCGACGCTGGTGCTCTTCTTGTCCAGGCCGTAAGCGATGGCCGCGGCGGTGGGCTCGTTGATAATGCGGAGCACGTTCAGGCCAGCAATGGCGCCAGCATCCTTGGTCGCCTGGCGCTGAGAGTCATTGAAGTAGGCCGGCACGGTGACGACAGCGTTCTTCACTGTGGTACCCAAGTAAGCCTCTGCGATCTCCTTCATCTTGATGAGCACCATGGAGGAAATCTCCTCCGCTGAGAACGTCTTCTGCTCGCCCTTGTAAGTCACTTCGATGAGAGGCTTGTCGCCAGGTCCGGCAACAACCTTAAAAGGCCAAAGCTTGATGTCGCTCTGGACCGAGGCATCGTTGAAGCGGCGGCCAATGAGACGCTTGGCATCTGCGGGCGTGATGCGATGCAGAGAGGATAAGGGGTTAGCCTCCAACTTATGGGCGTTCAAGTGCTGGGAATCGTCAGGATTCAGTCAACTTAAACATAAGGGCACGAGGAGCAATAAACTTCGTCGACATCCATGACGAGTGTGTGGCTAGTTGAACGCTAAATCTTTTACAGAAGAGAACGAGAAGAGCCCAAGGGCCACTAGAGCAGGGACCCAGCAGTGAAATAGTGGATCGGGGTCATCATCAGGGGACAAGCATGCAAACAGTGGGGCCCGTGCCATTCAACTCACCAAAGACGGTGTTGATTGGGTTCATCGCCACTTGGTTCTTGGCGGCATCGCCAATGAGACGCTCAGTGTCCGTGAAGCCGACATAGGACGGGGTGGTGCGGTTACCCTGGTCATTGGCAATGATTTCGACGCGATCGTGCTGCCAGACGCCAACGCAGCTGTACGTGGTACCGAGGTCAATGCCAATGGCGGGTCCTTCCTTCGCCATGACTGAGGTCTGGTCGTAGATCAGAGGATGAGGTGCAACGTTTAAGGACGAACTCGAACTTGATACAATGACCAAGCGTCTTAGGTACTTGAATTGAGCGAAGGCTAGTCTAGCTGGCTCTCGGTCCCTCTGCTACGACTTCTTCGCAGGGTCTCGAAGCTTCCAGACGATTTCAGGCTGGTGACTCGGAGCCCACTTCCGGTTGATCGGGGCGCCCTTCGAGCGGCGAGGCTACGCCTAGACGATCCTTCGGGCCAAGGTAGCCGCCAGGCCCATCCTCAGGGCTTCCCCTCCCAGGACTGCGGGGACGGGATTCCGGGTCAGCGACGATTAAGGGGGGCCTATGGTGCACCCGGAGGCGATCTTGCTCCGCCCGCCTTCAGTCGTCACCACCAGGAGTCCTTTCCCTCGGGAATGCGCTGTTTCACTTGAGGCTTCGTGAGCGACATTAAACTTCTGCAGCTGTGAAATACAAAGAACCCCCCTTGTTCCGTGAGCCTCTTGCTCGTCGAAGACATGGGACTTCCGCGAAAATATGTTCCTTTTTCAACTAATTCTTGATAAATTCTTTGGCACCTGAAAACCAGTTGTTTGCAGATTCAAAGACGAGATAGTTACGAGTTCGGTACGATATCTCTGGCCCCGTCTCGCAGTCGATCACGAGGTGAGAAAGCTATTGGACGGCGCTTCCCGAACAGGAACAAGTCCATTACATGAGAACCTGAAACATCATCGTTGGTAGCCCTTTCAGAATGGTCCTTCCGAATATTCAAGACACCATTCCCATTATAGCCAGAATATCATGTCTTGTTCTATCACGTCCTTTAAAAATCAGACACTTTATTACATGTTTCACCATATCAACAGATTAAAATTCCGATTCCTGAAAATATAATTTCATTTTTCACCCCCAAGCAGTTACTTTTACCATTCTCAAAAGTCAGAAAAGGACCGATCATGCCCCTGTCCCTGAAGACAATGTACACAAGATTGAAAAGAAAACCCTGTTCATAATCTATGTTTTAAAATATTTTCCTATCACTTAATCCTCCTTACTAAATTCCTCATATCATCTTCCACTAGCCACGACGTGGCGTGATCATGCCCTCGTTTCACGAGTATTTCAACTCATTGGACTTGTTTGTTTTCAAACCACAACCCGTAAACAATTAATTAATTTCTAGTTTTTTCAAACGACGAAAAATCACATGGCATCTTGCATCTCTGGCACAATGGTGGCCGACGACTTGTATCCTCCCAGACTTGACGACGTCGACGATATGGGCAACAATACGCTAGGGCCTTTCTTCGTACATAACTCGGGTGACCCGGTAATTACGAGTCCCTTTTTCTGAGCTCAAAAACCTAGGGGTTTAGCAACCGCCCTGCACTTCTAAACTCGAGACCACGACAAGGTTGATGGTTTTCATATGCCATGTGTTACCAATAGCCGATGGTATCGGCTGGTTTCATTGCCAACAATCTGCTGGTGCTTTTCAAACTAATGATGCGTTTTCTCCCACTCTTTGAGCGAATTGATGCTCCGTGGTCAATGTTTGTTTGAAAGGTGCTTGTTGCCTTGACACTTAACTGGGCGTCTGCGCTTTGTCAGTGTGCAATGACAGTCACAGGTTATGCACGAAACTGCAACGGTTTGGGTAGGGACACATACAGATTTTCAGGAAGCTCAAATTGAATATAATTGCAGAGAGAGATGGCAACTCACAAGAACACTACATGAATACATGCCGCGGCTCACGGCAAGTGACGCATTTGTAGTATCAGTTTGTCCTAAAACTGGCCCAAAACCGATTTTTTTGCCATACACCTGCACACAGACATTCAAACGCATCACCGTATGAACCTAGAGATGCGGAATCTCGAGCCGGACGCTACGACTAGTCACACGAACAAGTCCGGCATCGGTCAATGGATAGACAATGCAAGACATCCAAATCGGGCTCGAGAGCCACTCCACCGAGAAAACTAGCATCTGCAGAAAAACCGGAAAGGACCCCGGCAAGCACCCAGGATGTCCTGGCAGCTGCTGGTGCATGGAGCCACCACTCGTCGACGCTCTTGTGCCAACTGCGCCCGCATCAAGGAGCATGTCCTCATGCTCTCGAGTACTACTGCTCCATACCAGTAATGCGGGGCATACAGATAATCAATACGGGCGTTGCTTGTGACGGGTGGAAGCGACACAAACCAACACCCCCCCTGGCTCACACAGCCGTCACCACTGTGACAAGTGAGAGAAGGTAGCGAAGCATCGCTTGCAACCACAATACAAGGTCTCCTCGTGACAGTGGTGTAATTCACTAAGTTTCCGGGTCTCGACCATGCAAGACATAAATCACATACACACGTGCAAAACACCATAAAATAGGTACCAAGCAACAAGGTCTCCTCATGACCTTGGAACATGTCTCCGGGGTCTGGCTCATGAACACACCTTATTGCATGCATGGAGCATGCGTGGAGGCAATGGATCTGCACGTCACACCGGTACAAGTCACCAGGTGAGCGGGTCGCCATCATCGTGACCCCGTACGTCCTGGGGCTCCTCCAAACCCCTGGTGCGCAACCAATCGTCCACCTGCTACTGAGCATCTGCCCGTCGCCGATGTGCATGCCGTATAGACCACTCAGCTGCCTCGAGACGTGAGTGCACATCCTTTACGCACTCCTCGACAGCCCGTCATGCTGGAAAATCTATAATGTAACAATGGCTGCTCGCCTCTCGGAGCTCGGCCATGAGACCCTGTAAGTGTGCCTCCGCTCCAGCCATGATTGCCTCCTGCTCGTTGAGAGCGGAGCACGGACACTCGGGTATGGGAGCTGCAGCTCGGATGAGTGTAGCTATGTTGCCGGTTGGAATCGCCATGGTGCCAGTGATTCCAGTCAGGGCAGCCATGAGTTGGAGGTCCACAGCTCGCTCTGCATCCTCCAAGGTCGGTGCATCTGTAAGGGTGACTACTACAGGCTCATCAGATGCAGCGGGCACATTTGCCTCTCGACTGTCAGCATTGTCGACCACGGTGATGACTCCTCCTGCATGGGCTGCCGTTGACGAGGCATCCACTGACATCGCCTCCTCCAACTCTCGGTGTAAGTCCGATCACCTCCACACTACACCGTGCAATGTCCACTTAGTAGCCCTGAGACGCGTGTACACATCCTCGATGTCTACTGCCGTCACACGACGACTCGCGACGTTTGCGATGTTCAAAGGTATGCTTGCTGCACATAGCTCTAGCATAAGGTCTTGTAGGTGCCTGTCTGCACGTGGGACTGCATCCTCCTGGTCTTGAAGCGCACAGTGTAAATGCTCGAGCATAAGACCGGCTCGGTTGCTGGTGTATCAAATACTACTCGAGTTGCGTCCTCTGTGATGACTGCACCTCCGCAGATAACCATGGCAGAGCCATAACGGTCGTGCTGGCAATCTCAACGTCTCCTGCCTCTTTGGGTGCCCCTCTCGCATGTGTACCTACCATGACTGATGCTGCGGCTGAAGGAGCGTCTATCCCTACGGAGGCCATACCGGCTACTAGAAGGGTGACAACCACCATGGTATCTGCACCGACAAGGGAATCCACTACCATCTTCTTGTCTATTGCAACGATTGGTACTGTTGCTACCGTAACGACGTCTGTGGCTGTCGACATGCCCACTGGCCGAACATCTGCTCCAAGGGCTTCAGTTGTAATCGCCACTGCTACTACTGTCTCGTTTGCTACTACTACCACACTTGCCAAATTGGTCGCCGTCACGATAGCGTCGGCTGTAGTCTCTATCCCCATCTCCATCGCTACGTCTGCCTCCAACTTCACGTCGGACCACTCGTCTGCCTTTGACTGGCGCTCGGTCACATGCTCCTGGTGCCCAACACTATCCGTCACATCCATCATGTGGTGCCCTCTTGTGGTCGGTGAGCACTCCACCTCCCCACCGATTGACGGAATGGCAGAAACCAAGAGGGGGTGGCGCACCAATCCTACGATTGCGGATGGGGGGGGGTGTCCCTAGTACAACCCTTGCCACCTCCATAGTTGCTACTACTACCCCGACTATCGCCATGTCATCAATGGTCCTTGTTGCCTCGCTGAATCATGCCATGTCTGGTGTAATCTCCAACTCGATCGCTGTTGTTGACTCAGCGTCGGACCACTCATCCTCGGATGAGCAGTCCTCCCCCACAACTGGGGCATCCGTCGCATCCCTACAACACTCTCTGGTAGTCATTAGAAGACACTCCATCCCCCCCTTGACCAACACACCGGCAGAAGCTACAGAGGGGTGCTGCACCAGCTTTGAGATTTGGGTTGAGAGAGGCAGCTCCATGATAACATCTTCCACTGCTGCTACTGTTGTTGCCTCCTGGGTACGTCTAGCCAGTCGTGCCACCCGCTGTCTCGCTCGGCAGGTGCGTGCGTGAGTACTAGCGCAACGAGAGAAAGCTGTAGGGACTACCACAGAAGTGGAGGGGTCGAAGATTGGGATGAATCCAACTAACACCAGGACAGAGCAAAGGGCATCGGATGTGGAGCTGAGGTCGGGAGGCATCGCACCGTCAGGTGACGACATTGTCTGTGGTGAGTATGGCGAGGAGGAATATGGGGGTGTTCTGCAACGGCATGGTGGCAACAGCCTGCTCAGAGACCACATGGTCTGTGAGCTGTTGCACCATGCGCGTCAGACCATTGAGCTCGGCGTACAACACTGCCATAACTCCACTCGAGGGTGCCATGGTATCGAATGAAAACGTCTCTCAGTCGGATGGTGAAGAAGGATGGGATTGCATCCATGGCCGTTGCCACCCGGCACGGCGCAGGCGACATTGGCGCCAACCATGGTTCCAATCACCACCGCAGTAACAGGCAAGGCAGTTGGACGCTCAAGGCGTGTGCCACTGCTGCACCTACCACTGTGAACGCGTCGCCTGCCACGCATGCACTGCCGGTACCAACCACGGCACCGGCTGCGCTCCCTGCCACACCAATCTGCTCATCTCCAAAGCTTGATGAAGGTGAGTGCACATGGCACTCGCTCGCGCTGGCACAAAGCCACAAGGGGAGATGGACGATCAAAGCATAGTCTCTCAGACGTGCTGCGACGGGGGGGAAGAGAAGGTGTCTCCTAGCCCCGTGCCCTTGTCACGGACCGGCGGCGTCAGTGCTCCTCAATATGGGTCCAAACATCAATGTTGTCAAAATCATTGACAGTTGGCATTTCTCGTAGATTTAGAACGCTGGTAACGAATGGTGTTTAAGCCAACATTTTGGCTGTGTCGGTGCTGACATCATCACCTACAATGATGATGTCAACATGAAGGTCATGCAAATGAAACAAAATTTGGAGCGATTATGTGCCAAAGGATGCTAAATGAAATGGTGGTGGTTTTGTGCAAACAAACATTCAAAAATGGGGAAAAGCGTCAACATTTTCTCTTCAACCCAAAATCCGGAAAAAAACATATAGACATGAGAGCGTTGTTTCATTTCCTAGAGCTTACAGGGCATGAAATGAGGCGGGAGTGGAAACAATGGATAGGTCTTTGTAGGAGACTCCTAACGAGCTCTTACACGCCAAAAACAATGGTAAAATGGGGCAGTTGCACCCTCTCACATCGGGGGGGGGGGGGGGGGGGGGGGGGGGGGGGGGGGGAGTGGTCTGTGCGACCTGAGTGAAGCTTGTGAGACCCTTCACAAACCCCTTCTCAACATCACATGCCTCAACTGCTACTGGAGAGGGTTGGAAAACCCTTGGCTGCCCTGTGAAGGTGGAGTGGTGGTGCGGTTGCAAGGGTGTCTCCGCTACTGCAATCTACAACGGCGGGTCACCGTGGCTTGGTGGATCCTCCTAGGACCATGGCTTTAGTTGTGACTCTCACTACTGCTGCCACTATTGCATCTCTACTGCGCACCTCAGCAAGAGATGCCTCCTTGCTCTGATACCATGAGAAATTCATTGGAACCTTCCTAATTGCTTTCCACTTAACTAACTTAGTATGTGATGACATTCACAAGTCATGCACGAAACTGCAATGGTCTAGGTAGGGACACGTGCAGAGTGTCAGGAAGCTCAAATTGAATACAATTGCAGAGAGAGATGACAAATGTAAGGAACATACCCTAGTGCGCTCGCTATTTGACGCGTGGAATTATTCATAACTCATTCTATCACAAAAAACTTGCTTCCAAATTGTTGTGGTATATCCATAACTTTGATTTCTAGGGGTCCCATGAAACCTGAAATTCAAAGGATGGGCCATTCTACTTTTCTAGTTAGATCAAGGCAAGTGTTGTGCAACCCACAAAAACTGAGCGACAGACTTCGCTGTTGCCATTTCACAACTTGAATGTCATCAACGAAGTGCGTCGCCCATTAAAACGTATGATTGCGGTGATTGGCTGGCCAAATGGCCGGCCAATCACTGTAATCGTTCATTCAACGACCTAAGTCTGCAAGTGCGGCTGTTCGAATGGTGGAACAGCCGCACGGAACCTCGTCACCGACTATGGGATTTGCAAAAGCACGATCGACTTTGAAAAAAACACAACTATTTGCAGAAAACTCCCAAACAAGCTTGGAGAAATTCCCCAAGATTGATACTTAAAATTTGTTTTTTTTTCATCTGACAATTAATTAGATGCGCCTTCATATTCAATGAAAGAACATTTTTGACAAATTTCAACGATGCTAAAAACAGTTAATAGCCAACACTAACATGTCGTGTTCCATGGAACATGGAACATGTTGGTTCCATTTTTGAGTTTGCGGGGCCTACGGGGAGGATATGGATACAAATGTGAAGGGAGTAGTGACGCAATGGTGACAAAGTACCGGCTTGACCCTTGGTGTAGAGAAAACCAACTAAATGGGCCACGCATAAGGTAAGGAGGGAGCCAAAACATGAGATACCGGGATGGGAGTAGCAATGAGGTGTGGAAATGGGGGGCATGGGGGAGGGGATGAAGGGGGGGTGTTAAGGGGAAGGGAACCTGATTTAGAGAGGAGGGACAAAGAAAGATAACTAGACGCTAAGCCAATGGAACACATGCATGGAAAGACAAGAGAAAATCTTGTAAGCTTGTTTTCATATAGGAAAAGAAAGCATGGTCATGTCCCGCTGACGAGGACAAAAAAGACAAGGACAGAGACCAAGGAATGGGTCCCAATTTGGACTGGGATAGGAGTACATGGAGATGTTAGGGATGTTATTCATTTGATTTGGATTGTGATGAGTCTTTTTGGGATCTTCATCGAGCTCGAAACGGATGGGACAATCCGTAATGCAACATCGCGAGTGTCAATGATGTTGCTCATGTGGTGCAGTGAAAAAACACGCCAAAATTCTCCGTAACGATAACATTCCTCACACGTCTTGTGTGGTGGAAGTCTGTATGAATGCATAGGTGGTCGTCCCAAGGCTTGAAAGAGTCATAGAGGCAAAACTATTGCCATGTTGATGGCAGTGTGTTTGGCATCGTCCATGCTCCTCATGCCACAAACATTCTTCCCACTCATCATGGGTATGGCATGAATCTTACAGAGCCCCTTTGTTAACGAATGTCTGATTGATGGGAAATGTCCAGATGTGTGGCACCAGCATGCACGAGGACACCGACAAAAAAATTGAAAATAAGGATGGAGGGATGGACTCAGCGCGTGTTAACAAAAAAATGCAAAACCTATGAACATGGATGAAATATTAGCTACATACTCAAGAGTTCAACAACACCCGTGAAAATGTTAACTACATCAATACAAAGCAAAAGAAAATGTGGATGAGCAGAAACACATGTTTTGGAATCCATTACCACCTCAGTAGACATGTTTAAGTGACATTTGTCCAGATATGTGCTTCGGTGCTGCACATGTAAGACTTCATGCTGACTTTGGGTATAGATAATTTATACATGGCCATCCAGCATGTGTTGGATGGTTGAGACACCAACCTTGTAAGCGCATAGAGTTGTAAGGGAAGCAAGTTTCAACCATGTTAAATGACGAAGATTACATGCTTCTTTTCCATACCTCTGGGTGGGTCATGGATTTAAACACGTATTCATGTGTACTTTACCATAGTAATTCCGCGTGGCAAACAACGTTTTGGATGGGAAAGTGGGACGTGGAAAACACCAGTTGTGTTTGCACATCCATGGATTTTGGCTTAATTGGTCAACATCCATGTAACATTATCATGTTGGTCTGAGAGCTATGATCGAATCTCGTTGGTGGCACCTCAAGATGTGCGTATTCTTCCTCCATGTCAGGAGGAGGAAGCTCAAGGAAAGCAAGCTAATGCGTACCCCCTTTAAACGGGAGGAGTACAGCATAATAGAACTATTTGGCTTGAAGATATTCTAGGATAGGAAATTGGGAAGTGGCCGTTGACCTCAAGGTGAAGGCCTTTGTTTGTCTTAGTCGGCAAACATGTTACCTGCAATATCTTAGGGCAATCTACATACTTACAAGATTGTCAAGAAATCTAGACTGAAATCTATGTGCCCATGTCCAGAGCAGTGGAGTATAAGCAATAGCTTCAATGCTTTAAGAATACGTTATGCCAAAGTTAAGGTTGACTAGAGCATACGGACCATTCTTAGGATTGAAAATGGTCCACAAATGTTTATGGTGTGTTTTGGGGACTTGAGGCTAGTCTCTCGGGGTGTCCTCTACAGTAAAATAGTCTACGAGCTAGAGTCCTGATCGACCCTAGCTCGGGAAATATAGTTCATGTGGATTTAAGAGAAGATGAGTGCCGCAACGGAAGATCCATCGCATCACTCCTCCTCCACTCCTAGAATAACGTTAGGGTCCTATATCCAGCGTGGCAATGCCACATGGAAGTCGTAGGATTAGGTTGCATGTTTAAAAATATGCCCTACGACAACCATGTCCGTTTGTGGCGTGGTTTGTCTCAGCCAAAGTGGATGAGGCCACCATTTGCTCATTCTTCTTGAACTGACATTATGAGGGCCTACGTTTTGGTTCCGCAGTTAGTCGCAAAAGCCATAAAGTCACACTGTGAGGGCCTACGTTTTGTAACATTGGCATCAAAGCCATCTTTCGCAGATATCTCTGAGAGCGGTTCTGATTGTCCGTTGGATGAAGCTATCGAGCAGCGACGTCCGTCAGTTGTTCTTTTTTGGTCTGCACGGTCAAATGCCACCCACCATGTAACACAGCCCATGAGATTAACCTTAAGCTCTGGTCGAGCTTACAACTCTCTGGTTGGGAGTGCAAAACAAAAGAAATAGCCAATGGCTCAAGGTAACCAAATGCCGCCCAATCAGTGAAGCAAGGGAGATTTCCGCTCGCACTCGGCGAGCTTGAACAAGCCGAGGGCTCCATCCTGGAGAGCCTACCGCTTGTCCGTGAGCAAGCGGCCAATGAACGAAATGCTGCGCAACATAGCACATCTCGAGCTCGTCGAGATATGCTCAGCGCGATGAGCTCGAGCTCGATGAGGGGACTTCCCTCATTGGATAGAGAGGGGAGGTGAGGCGATACCCCCCCTCTCTATCCCCCGCTCGTCATGACACCGGCAGCGCCAAGGGGCATGAGAGCACGATCTCCCTGTACTCCTTCCGTCCTTGGTGCCGACAGCGCCACGGGAAGGAGAGGGGAGAGCCCCACCCCCCCCTTGTTCATGGCGTCAAAAGCGCCAAGGGGAGGAGAGGGGCAGGCCCCCTCTCCCCCTTATCCAGGGTGCCAACAACAACAAGGGGGAGGAGAGGGACGACTTCCCCCTTCCCCCCCTCGTCCATTGCGTCGACGGCGCCAAGGGAGAGGATAGGGGCGAGCACCCTCTCCCTCTCCCAGTCGGCCACAACGCTGATAGCACCTAGACACCGTGGGGGAGAAGAGAGGGTGACCCCCTTCCCTTTTCCCTCTAACATGGGCCAAAAGCCCAAGGGGGAGGAGAGGGGGCGATCTCCCCTCGGGAAGAGGGAGGAGAGGAGACGACCTCCCCTCTCCACCCCCCCTTCCACTCTCACATGGGCCGACGGGCCAAGGGGGGGAAGAGGGGCGGCGTCCCTCTCTTCAACCCCCTCTCGTGAGCCTGACTGCCTAAGCGGGAGGCGACATGACGAACTCCCCATTCCTCATGTCACATGGGCCCACAGCCAAAGGAAGGAGGACATGAAACATCCTCCTTCCTCCCCTCTCCGGCGGAGGGAATGGCCCTGAAAACGCCGACAATGGACTACATTGCTTCCTTTCTAAGTGTGCACGTGTGGCGCAGCTGGTCACGAGTGCAATGTCTGCTTCAGAGGCGAGGAATTCGAATGTCACAGAGGTTCCTTACATTTTTTCCCTGCAATACCTCCTGTTTTGGACCCAATCAGTTCCGCATGAAACGGAGGACAATTCCTTTGTTTGACACCTGTTTGGGTGGATTGCAAACCTATTTGAAGCTCAGACGGAGCTCCAAATTTAGGTTAAACAAGAATAACCCTTTCCAAACAAATAGAAATCTCTAAGTGCCACTAGCACTGGAGTTGAGGACGGTTTCTTTGGCTAGACCCGAGGTTTGGCCTTGTTGGCCGTGGGTTCACCTGAGTAAGAAGCGGCATGGAGCTCATTCTAAGCTCTAAAATGCATTGAGAAGTTTCTCATTTTTTTTCCGATGTTTTCATGCTCATGGGAAAAAGGGAAGACCAACAGTTTTTCTAACACACCACCGGGTGACGCTTGGAAGATTCCAAGCATCAAACGAAAAAGGCACTTGATGTGCCATAACTTTCTTCATTTTTCATGAATCCTCAAGTTGAGGAATTCTATGTTAACTGTTTTAAAAAACTTTTGAAATAGTGATTTTGTTGTGTCAAACCCGAGTTTTTGGTGAAGTCAACAATGGGTTTTGATGCAAAAACAAAAAAGCTCTGGTTGAGCTTTTTTGAAATCAGCAGTTCTGATTTTCTTTTTCTTTTCTTTTCTGTTCCAAAGCACAAAAAGGAGGAAATCTGTCGGCCTTCCATGTCCTGGACAAAACTCAATAAGAAATGTTTCAATGCAAAAACATTAGCACCGGTTGTGCCTAAACATATCTGGATTAACCTAAAAGTTTGGGGTAGTTTGTAAAAAAGAAAAAAACCGGAAGGGTGACCGTTACAAGCCACGACATGGCTTTATGTGGATTGTACGTGTCCAAAACAGTTTTGTTTATGCAAAATGACAAGTAGAGCGGGGAGTAAGTTGCCAAACCACAATGGTGATGACCATTGAGACGAGTTCTTGATGAAGATTTCCAAAAATACTGAACGTGTTGCAACCACTCAATGATCTCCTACTCGCCACAACGATGCAAAATGCGTGGAAAATACAAAACAAGTGCCATTGCATGGTTACACGGACGTCGACCACATCATCGACGTAAGTGCTGATTGCACTACCTGCAACAGCACAAGTGCTGGTTGCAGAAATTTTGTCCGTGTCAAATACACCACTGAAAGAGTGTCAGCTGCAACTCAAACTTGGATGCCAAAAGCATCCGTGATGCTAGTGCCAAACACACTGCTCGTGGTCTAAAAACATTTGACCAAAATAAATGCCGATTGCGTATCAACGTCGGTACCGATTGCACCAAGGATACTGGATAAGTCATTTGTGCTGGGATTTTTTCTATAAGGAAGATATGAGTGCCCAACATACTCAACACAAATGCAATGGTGAGAAACCCCAATCGAGGGCCAATCCACAAAATTGACAAGTGCTAATTGTCCTTGGAACATGACCAACATGTGAGATGCAATTGTGGCATTCATGCGAGTGCTGAACACACAATTACCATGCATGTATGGCGGACGAGTGGATCACTGAAATCGTTGACATAAGTACCAAATGCACCGTTGTCATAAACACCAATTGCACGATTGACAAAAATCTATGAGCTACAATTTTTTCATTGGTGCCAAGTGCACCACTGATACGAGTGTCAAATGCACTAAGGCCAGAAGTTTGGGTTGGACTAGCTATGCTAGTGTCAATAGTAAAACACATGTTATACAATGCCAATTGCATTGATAACATCGGTGCCGGTCGCACCCAATTTCATCCACTAGCAAGGACTAGCCGACGCTTCACCTAATCATGCTAAGTTGCGGTAGACCACTCAAAGGCAGCATACAAAAATGCACGGAATAATTATACAAGAAAGTACGTCAAGCACATAATTTGAAGCACCAAAGTACGTCATCTAACATTTGCAAGACATCTCGACGACGTAGAGGATGGTCATACTGTCCAATTCTGCAAATAAGATCACCAGGCACGTTAAAAAACAGTAACAGATGACTGTAGTGATCAGATGTATGCACGAACGACATAACAAAAACACATCAGTCTCGGTCATCACCAATAGTGACGATCATTGGAAGTTGAAAATTTTTCCCTACCAATAGCAGTATTGGGAGATACTTCCGAACAAAGTACAAACCAAATCTTACAGAAAAATCACGTGTGACGAGGACATTTCTTCAAATATGGACCATGCTAAAGGTGGACGAACTCCTTTGTTTCCATAGATGGAACGTGCTACAAAATCCTAGTTGGTTGAGCATCAATTCCAAGATATGCATGGCTTGCATGATTGCAAGGGGTAAGCGCGCATGACCAAGTTCCAGAGACAACCCACTTTTCAATGGATCATGGTATGCAATTCATGCCATTGTACTTCAGCCACGTGAAGTTGGGTGTACTAATGCGTGGAAACGCGCACGACATGCACAAAAACCTTACCCACTAAGTGTTGGTGCGTCAATGACAACACCCAGTTATGGAGAAGTTGGACAGACAAATGATCATAGCGGTTTTGTGACACTTGAACAAGCTAACGATATCAGCTGATGTTTTGGTTAAAGATGGCAACACCATTTCACCAAACAAGTGGTTTGGTGGCCGCAAGACATGTTCTACAACAGTCACACATCCCATTTCAATGCAGTATTCAAAGGCCAATGTCATCGTTTGATGACTGAGCCCGTGTCACAACTATGCCATGAGATGCTAAACAGAGCTGGGGTATTGGCACGCCGACTTTACTCCTAGGGAAATGACATCATGCTACTTGTACACAATGTGTGCTGGATGCATCAGTACACTTTCAAGGCCTTGTGCATCATTAGTCATGGGTGATGAAAACATCGACCTTTGATTGAACGTGCCAAGGTTGATATCATTGAATAAAACATCAATGGCCAAACCATTGACACTTTATTACTCGGTGAGTGATGGATACAAATTGTGTTACCCGACTGGCACTGGCGATAAAAAGGTACACGAGTGTACAGAAAACCCTGTTCAAAAGACAAAGACAACTGTCAGAGGTTGTAAATGCGCAAGACAAGGGCTGAGACCCTTCCATGGTTCCTTGACAATTTCAGACGCCTCAGTGCGGTGGTCGAAGACTGTAATGGTCACTTTCTCGCGTACTACGGGATCGACCGAATTTTGAAAGTGAACAGATTTAGAGGCGACAACTTTACTTTATTCTCACCCGACGAGTGAGAGTGTGATGGACGTTGATAGACAAAAGTGCATCAACCAATGTCGGTTACATGAGTTAATCCACATATTATATGAATTCCATTTGAGAGAAAACGAGCGATACTTCTTTTCCATTGATTGAGTTTCAGAGTACTATGACGATCTCATAGTTTTCTACAACCCAACTACGAAATAGTTGGGATCACGTCAAGGTCTGGATTTTACATCCAGAGCTTATGACCGTGGAAATAACCTATAAGCTGATAGCTTTTTCCAAACAATGTGCTAGCACCCATATCCTGGTGGTGTGACCAACCACATGATGAGCCATAATCAACACTGAGACACAAGTAATGACCAGTGTGTCATAACCAAATATTGACGTGAAAGGAATTCTTAACATGGGCCTGGAGCAACAATACTTCTCATCTGATTATTTCGATGTTTTGATACATGCCTCAAAGTTGAGGACATCGAGACACGGTACACTAGTCGAGTACGTCAGGCTCTTCAAACATCATGTGGATGGATTCCGATCATGCCAAATTATGGTAAAGCACTAGCTATGCGATATCACTGTGTAAAATAAAGCCAGTATCTGATATGTTGGAACAAAACCAATCTCCGATAGAGATCATACTGACCTTGGTGTAGCCAAAACATGCTTTGTTGACCCGGAAGGTCATGGTTAAGAGACTGAAGTCCCATGGATTTTGAGACGATTCCATTGATTTACATTGCCAAAGACAAGCACATTATGTTTTTGGATGTCACCGTAGTGGTATCCACAATGGTGGTGGTTTGTCACATGTCTTCAATGAGGGCGATACCTTTTACAAGTTCCTCGGTGAGAAATACTTTATTGAGTGGAAGTACCAAATGTACACAATGGAAGACATTTAAGCAACACGGATTGATGCAACTTGGTAAGCAAAATCCATTGACGGGTGTTTGAATGGAACCCTGGGATGTGATTACATAATCGCAAAACGATTTAGGAACTAGTTGTCCAAGGAACACCGGATGTGATTTGGAGGTGTTTGCTTGCAATCAAATGGAATTGACACTTAAACGGTGTTTTTCCCAACTTGTATCGAAATTATTGTGATCATGGTACACCCATTTGCCGAATACCATGCGATGAACACTTTGTTCATGGATAGAATCCATGGTCGTTGAGATTGGTTATCTCAGCTAACCTACTTATAATCGACATGCTTATGACAGGGACATGAGCGGCAGCCTATGGTACACATTTGAGATAGAAATGAGGGGATGATGGTTGAAACCAAGATCATCTAGGCCGTAACATTGTTGTGTCTAATGACAGACATTGACAACAATTGTACGTGCCAGTCGACCAATGCCGCCTCCTTCAAAGATGAGGGCAATCTTTGTAAGGAAACACAAATGTGCTCAGGAACCATGTATTAGAACCTTGGTGCCTCCCAACCCATGTTAAGATAAAACTAGCATGAAAGTTGCATGGGCTTGGTACAGCTTGGTTGAGTTCAGCCAACCAACCCACGGGTGTTGAAAGAGGTTTGGTAGACCTACGCGTGCTCATGAATATATGCTGACAAACCGAGCAGACCAATGTCCGAATATTGGATTGCACTTATTGATAATGTTGCGGGGAGGTATCACCTTGGCAACAATCCCTTGGAAGATATCATGTCTAAACGACATGTGAAGTGTTTTGTGGACATGGACAGTTTTTCTGAGGACACCCAGTTAATTGGTCGCAGGGACGTTCATTGCAAAGGGGGAGGAGGCATCGCCACAACAAATTGTTGAACACGTACTACATGTAGTTTGGGATATTTCATTCTATGTACCCTCTTCCAAAATGGCAAGACATTGTTGACAGTGTACGTCCCAAAAGGCATCGACCATGCCACCAATACACACGTGTGACGAGTCTTTGGTGAAGACTCACGGACACTTGTGAAGAGCATACAAGGATTGTATGTGTCTCATCTTGGTGAGAGTCGTCGAAACATGCGATCAACATGGAATGTTGTACGCAGATGATAACAATTGTGAAAACCTTGCATGTTCACAGTTGATTGTGCGTGAACGTGACGCAACAGTGTTGCAGATGGCACGAGCTCACAACCGTGCTCTTATGCATGCTTGTGTTGCATGGTTTGCATCTTGAAGTACACGATGATCAAACCTCAATGAGAAAGGATGAACTGGGACGGTTTGGAGCAAAGGGAGAAGAATGTAGCATACAAACCATTTTTAGGATTAAAACGGGTCCAAAATGTTTACAGTGTGTTTCCAGGACATGAGGCTAGTCTCTTGGGATGTCCTCTGGCGTAAAATAGTCTACAAGCTAGAGTCTGGATCAACCCTAGCCTGAGAAAGATAGTTCATGTGGATTTAAGACAAGACGAGTGCCGCAATGGAAGATCCATCACGTCACCCCTCCACCACTCCTATAATGATGTGAGGGTCATGTTCCCAACATGGCAATGCCACATGAAAGAAGTAGGATTAGATTGCATGTCTAGAAGTATGCCAAACGACAACTATATCCGTTTGGGGCACGGTTCGTCTCAGCCAAAATGGCTGAGGTGACCATTTGCTCCTTCTTGGACTGACTGTTATGAGGGCCTGCGTTTTGGTTCCAGATTTAGTCGCAAAACAGCCCACGGCTGTAACACCAGTGGTGGTTGGTGAACATGATGGCAACATCTATGTTAACTCATTCTGTATTCTCCACACCAAGAGAAAATGCCCCCAGAGAATTGAATGTCATATGCACCACTAAGTGCTTGGTACAACCTTGGTAGCCAGCGCCTTAAAGGCCAGCTACTTTCAAGCATCGGCATACATCCCATCGTATCCACAATGGATACCATGTAATGGAGGCTTGTGGCATTGGTTGCCTAGAAATGCCTATTCCTCCAATCCATCAAATGAAAGGTCCAAACCGCTGGGATCCTAATAGGAATTCACCTCCAACAATAGCCATGTATCAATGCAGGGTAGATCAAGCCAAGTAGCCCGCTGTACGGTGTGCCAATCCTTTTGTGAAAGAAAAGGACAATGGCTTACGCATGTGCATGGAATACAGTGTGATGAAAAAGATAACATTGAGATATTGATCCGCCTTTCACAGATTGAATACCTGTTTGACCAACTCCAAGGGGAAAAAACCTTTTTTCCCTTGGCTGTGTCTCAAGGGTACCATCATATCCGCATCACGGATGATGATGTACCAAAACAACGTTCCAAACACAAATGGGAGACAATAATTTCTGGGTTTTGTGCTTCGGGCTAAGGAACACCTAAAAAACCTTCCAAGGAGAAGTCAACGGAACATCTGACAAGAAACTTGGTCATTTTGTCTTTGTTTACCTGGACAACATCCTAGTTTTCTGTAAAGGAACGGATGAGCACATAGAATAAGTGTGTGGGATCTTCGTGATCCTTCAAGAACAAACATTTAATACAAGAGTGAGTAAGTGCAAGTTTGCACATGAAGAGCTTGAATACCTTTGACACATAGTCGACAAGGACAGTATCCGTGTTGAGCCACAAAAGGTCCAGGCCATGGTGGATTGGCTGCACCTATAAATTGTTAGTCAGATTCGGTCTTCCCTCCGCCTTCCAAAGTGCTTTTGATGGTTTATACAAAGGTATTCGACCCAGATAGCTTTGCTAACTAGGCTAACACAAAAAGATGTGCATTGGGAATGGACATATTACTGGAAGAACACTTTTGTTGTAAGTCAATTGGCTTCTATCCATATTGTTCTTCTTAGCTATTCCAGACCCATTGCAACCATGGGAGGTACGGTATGAGGCGTCACTATTACAACCTTGAGCAATCCTCATGCAAAATGATCACCCGGTTGCGTATGAGAGCCGGAAGCTCATCCCTTTGGAGGTGCAGTACACCACTAGGAATCAAGAGCCCCTTGTAGTGGTACTTGCTTTCAAGATGTGCCGTTGCAACCTCAAGGACGCTAAGTGGGTGTGATGGTCGTGACTGACCACAACCCATTGGTGCCTTTCCCGATGCAACCGAACTTGTCAAGAAAAAAAGTGCGTGAGAGAAAACACCTAAACCAATTTTTATTCACATAGGAATATTGGCCAGGATGCATCAACGTGGCCGATCCACCAAACCGACAGCTTATGGAAATCAAGACAACAACCAAGGTTGGTGGATGATTTATTGCCATAGCGACAACTACAATACAAACACTTGACTCTGCAACCGTACAACAACCATCCCGAGAGATTATCTACTACAATAGTATTGTAAACAGGATCTGGATGGGATGTTGTGTAGATTCTTGATTGCAAGAATCTTAAAATTTGAACAAGTGCAGGTTGGTAGAGGCCACAAGAAGTTTCTGGCAGAGAGAACGAGTCGTTGTGCCAGACTCCAAAGACCTTCGAGCAAAGTTTATCTCCCGGTTGCACGGTCCGCCAAGCAAGCCATATGGGGCCTTCGAAAGTCTAGAAATGCACTCCCGGACCACTATTGGTGGCCAAGATGGATTTTCAATGTCCCCAAGTGTTGCATGAAATGCAACCCATGTCTCCCGAACAAGGCTAGTAACCAAAACTTGCTAGACTCCAACAACTTCGCATCCTTGGGACTCCATAAGATTGCGTCAACATGGACTTAATTACTGATCTTTTGGATATGGCCTGTGGCACATTTATGACTAGTCACCTCTATGAAACACACTGTTCTAAGAGTGTACATTGTTGAACAAAGTTTGCAGAACCTTCGTAGAAATGTAGTGGATGATTAGGTACAACATCCTTGGACATGGCTTGATGCATGACAATGTGTTTCAATCGTTAGACGTTCATTCAAACTTTAATGTGGAGAAATTCCATGAAACATGTAGTTAAACGGAAGGGAAAATGCAATTTCATCACTGAAAGATGGGGAAAAGTAGTTTTGCATGCATGCATGGATTATAAGATTCTTTTTTCTAATGTTACTCACAAGAATCTAAGTACATGAAGACAACACGTAGGATTGGAAGATTGTAGGAGATGTTCATCACTCCACCAATTAAAAAATAACGAAAAATGAACAGATTTAGAGATATAGGACTTAAACTACTATTTGTTTTTATAAATGAAGTGTTAAGGAACTTCCTTGACAGTTTAGTAAAGTATTTACAACAAATGGCATGTTGTGTACTCAAAGATAGAAACGCGTTGTTTTGAAGTGTACGACTAGATGTTCAAATGGATCTAGAACCATAAAACACGATACTTGCTGTCATACAAAAAATCACACTATTTAGTAGGTTCAAATTGGGAATGTCACTCTGCCATGATAGTCGCTCGCTCGACTAATGTGATCAAGATTCTTCCTAGAAAGAAAAATTCTGGCACACGTTGCCAATGTCAGGACGCACATTTTAATGAATAGTTATTGCTATTCTTTCCTCACATGAATCTCCCAAGATATCCGCTCTCAAAACATTTGCCAATTTCTTTGATTGACCAGTCAAGCTTATTGATACAATCAAATTGATGGAAAAAAGGTTCACAAAGTAACAAATTGGCAAATCACCAAGTATACAACACCAAAGAGTAGAGTTATGTTTCAACCTGATGTATGACGGCTTCGAATGTTGGATTAGAAGCATGAATGAAGTTTCACACTTCCATCACCCTTGCAAAGTGCAAACATCTATTGCGTGAATCAACTTTGTAAATGTAAGATGCATTTCAATGGAAGCTCACAAGAAATATCAAATGAAATAGAAGTTGAGGAAACTGAACACCGCTCTACTTTCCCACTTGCATGCGAGTTTCATATCAGACTAAATAGACTCTATGATATAGAGTCCTTCTTAAGAGGAGTGGGGTAGGGGGGGGGGTAATCGCTCGCATGGCGGTATGATCATGTAGTTGGTGGTACGGGTGCTGATAACTTTGCGTACACTTCACGACTACAGACATTACATTTTGGTTGTGTTGAGTTTGTCTTGTAAACTTATGGGTTTTGACCATCGATTGAGCTGCATCGATGGACGAAGTAATGTTGCAACTCGCTTCGTTCACCGGTTTACAACTTTCCTCCCTCTCTCATGTTTGGCTACATTCACTGCCCCATTCACTATCTCAAAACACTTTGTTCATACGGGGGGGGGGGGGGGGGTCAGGCAAGAGGTCCATCCAATAATGATTGCCCCCCCCTCCCTCCTGTGGCCAAATTTGGATGGGGGGAGTGTCTTGGGAAGTTTACAAGGGGGCGGTCAACAACAATACACAAACATGTTGCATCTAGAAAAACATCGAGAAAACATGTCAAAATCCAAAATGAACACTTGTGTCCATTGTTCATTTTTCCGCAAGATACACATTTCAATACACTCTCCATTTTAAGTCAGGCTAGTGGGAGGGGGGATTCTTCCTGGCATGGCGCAACTGCCACCTGGTTGTTTTACTTGTCGCCGTTTGCTATTCCTACACACCTCATTATCAGATAGAATTTCAGGGTTTGAGAAGAGTTTGTCATGTAAACTCTGATAAGTTTTGACCATGTATACTATAGCATCGATGGACGAAGCATTGCTGCAAATGCATTTTACTCACTTCACCGGTGTACAACTTCCTTTGTTTTCTCATACTTCGTGGCGTTCACTGTCCCATACATTCACTCAATATACTTTCCAGCTGGGGGAGGGGGATGGGGGGGATGAGAGGTCCATCCGATACCCCCACCCTCCCCCAATGGAAATGTTTTACATGGTGGGTGAATTGGAAAGCGTATGGTGGTTGCATCAGTAGAAATACACGACTGTATTGAGAAGAGAGTAATATCTAGGAAGCAATAGGAAACTCGGAATGAAAACTTGTGTACGTGTTTCACCTTCCAACAGATAAACATCGTAATACACTCCCCATTTGCAAACAAATGTCAGCAGGGGGGAGGGGAGCTTGCGCGCTGATAAACTGCCACAGTGTGCTTCGAAAATGGAGGTGCACGCAGTCGGCCCCGATTTTGTCACAAATACAACCAATGGCAACTTGCATGCTGGATCCCAAATTTAACACAAACAAAGCCTGTAATGGAACAATATACTAACTTAGAATAGCATTTTGTTTTAATCTAGAAGTCTACAATATAGTTTTGAAGTGGGAGTTACCTTATATAGTTCAACTTTTTTTTGTTGATGGAATGTCAGCTGTTTGTGAATGAAAAATTCTTTAAACTTTGTACCTTCGTAGAAGCTTCCTTTCATGCATAAGGCAATACACATATTGAAGAGTGTATGAAAACTAGAAAAAACCATACCTCTTGTGGCAATGATGCAACACTAGTGCTTATGGATCTCCTCATAAAGATGACACACTTCATTCCTATAACCACTGATGTGAACGTGAAGGAGACTGCTTGTCTTTTCTTTGAGGATGGTGTGACATACTACAATTTGATGTTGCGCATATCTCCGATCAAGATAGAAAATTTTCTTGTAAGTTTTGGTAAAAGATGCATGAGTGCTTTGGCAATGTTTTGTACATTTTGACAGTTGTTCATCCTCAAGCCAAGGGACAAAGAAAGCGCATGTGTTATGCTAAAAAACAGATGCTTTGCAGGTACATGATCTTGCTTTTAATGACTGGAACAAATTCCTAACACCGGTAGATTTCACGAAAAACAACTCGGTTAACTGTGGTATGAACTGTGTCCACACAGTTCACACCTTTTGTGTTCAGCAGTGGTCGATATCTAGTGGTGCCGTCTTCATTGGTGAAGAGTAGGAGTACAAAAGGACATGTTCCTTCTATTAGAACCTTTTTCAAGCACATAGACTCCTTCTTACAAGAGGCAAGGGATTACATTCAAGCTTCTTGGCAACAGAAAAGGGCATATGCCGAAAAAAATCACCGTGAGGTCTCGGTTGACATTGAATGGTGAAATTGTTGTCAGTGACAATCGTATGGTGCCCGTAATTGGTACCTGCAAAACACAGTTTTGCATTCAAGGGTATACACAGAGTGTCACATTGAAGGTACAAAACCTTCTTGAACCGTTCAACATGGTGTCAACCGATGCCATATGCAAATTACTATAAGAATGCAAGACATAGAGATACACTAAACATGCAACAAGCTCAGTGTATCATGCTTACATGCCTATCGCAATGTGATTTTTTGTTGTTTTACATGTTCTTGTTGAATAACCTAATTCTTCCAAACCACTTCTTTAGCCTTTGGAGTATCCCTATCCATAATGTGGTGGTACTTTCTTTCATGTTATGGGACCACTTGTGGTGAAACCATGCTGACAATAGTTTGAGTCTATCATAAGATACGTCTTTGGATTCTTAAGATCTAGGCGTACAAAATACCCTTGGTCCTTCACAAGATTCTGTTTGATGCGAAGAAACATGTCTGGTTTTGTGTTTGTGTATGTGTGTGTGTGTGTGTGTGTGTGTGTGTGTGTGTGTGTGTGTGTGTGTGTGTGTGTGTGTGTGTGTGTGTGTGTGTGTGTGTGTGTGTGTGTGTGTGTGTGTGTGC
>SZWC01001705.1:61924-73892 GCA_023375785.1 Penium margaritaceum | reverse complement strand
TATGTGTATGTGTATGTGTAAGTGTATGTGTATGTGTATGTGTATGTGTATGTGTATGTGTATGTGTATATGTATATGTATATGTATATGTATATATGTATTGTGTTTAGAGATTTTGTATACAGGGGTGTGACCATGTACCCATCGATTTCCCCATAGATCTCCCATATCCATGTGTCGCTCTGTATGTACCCCATATCCATACACCGAGAACGTTTTGTCTCCCATACCACGTGTTCGCTCTTTTTTACCCCCATGTCCATTGTCATTTCAAAAGGAATGTAATGTCCACAATGTTTTAAATTAACAACCATATGTCCACACCGAAGTGTACGCTGTCATTCACTCATTGTGAACGGAACCCAGTCGTATTGGCGGTTATGCGGTGCGCCTCCGACAGAAGGCAAATGCACCTGAGAACTATACGACAATGGTATAGGTGACCTCCTCTGAATACAGACAACGCCGATTGTGTCGATATGAGGTTGTTTGTGCTTGCAAGACATACGGACAACATCCTTTTGGGGTGGGTGGGGGGTTTGTATTGCATATGAAAGCACAATCTCGCAAGCTTCGATTCGAACCCGCTTGTACATGCCGTGAAACGACGCAATGACTGGACTTCAATGCGGTGAATAGTCGATCAGGAAGCTTTTGACGAACGCTGCTGACAAGCGTGATTGGTCGTTTCATTATGTATTGCTGACTATCGCGATTGGTCGTTTCATCGCCCACCGCCACGAACAAGACGCATTGCTGCGTACCCTTGCTGACTGCGTCAAAGGACGTCAGTTGAACGTTAAAACCCGCGATTTTCACCGATGACTTCGCGGTTGTTCGCGTAACTTGCGCGATAGGGTCCCAGTTGTCCACTTTGGACATGGACCAGATGTCCGTAGATCTGCCACTCCCTCCCATGCTCTGCTGGGGTGACATCGAGCACAGTCGACGCGGTCCATGGGGTGTGGACATTCCTGTTCCACCCAAACCAACATGTGACGAGGCCGAGGCTGCATGGCGCAATGTGAAGGCTGCTTGGGACGCCATGTATGACCATGACCTTCCTAATCCTCACGCCATGTGTTGGATTGTGGGTATGCGGGCTCCAACCAGCCGCCCAGTGTATGCAAAAAGTGATTGGCAGCCGTGGGTGCAGATGCATCCCATCACATTGTCGCGTATGTGACCCCATGGTTCCATTGTCATTAATCTTTTGCTTTTTATAACCGGATGCCCAAATGCGTTCACTGCCTAAGCGCCTTCTCAGCGTCCATCCGCAAGACATACTATATTCATATGAGTACATCTTTCTTATTGCACATCTGTCTTCCATTTTCATCGGGTAACGTGCACATGTACTGGTGCGTTCTGTTGGGTACACGTTTCATACATTTCTGAGTTTATTCATTACATCCCCACTGCACATATCACACAGAGTACCAATGACTAGCACAACCAAGCCTTTTGAAATACATCATTGTGTGTATTACTTGCACATGAGGCATTGAAAATGTACATCCATTCTCGCGCCCCAGCGCACTTAGTGTGCACGGTCTCCGATGAATGGACCTGACCGTCCACTGACCAACCATCGCTGGACCGTAGGTGGCAAAGAATGGATCCAGGCCATCATCTCATAGGCAGGACACAAGTTGTTTGTCATACAGCAACCATCAGGGTAGCAGTCAACAAACTGCACATCATCTTCCATCTCCGAGAACGTAGAGTCAGCGCCCTCTACATCACAGTCCTCCACGTCATAGAAGACATCTTCCTGCTCCTCCTCACACGCACTGTCTGCTTTTTGACACGCTCCATGTTGACAAGGACACATGTACATCTTCACAATGTGAACTGGCCTTGTTGTCCAATCCCTCCATGTCATGAGGATGTATGTCGCACCGGCTCTAGCCGGGAAAGAAGTCAACGAATCCATGGTTGTCTGTGCCGGTGTGCTAGTGCAAAGACTAAACTGAAGATGTGNCCCTCTACATCACAGTCCTCCACGTCATAGAAGACATCTTCCTGCTCCTCCTCACACGCACTGTCTGCTTTTTGACACGCTCCATGTTGACAAGGACACATGTACATCTTCACAATGTGAACTGGCCTTGTTGTCCAATCCCTCCATGTCATGAGGATGTATGTCGCACCGGCTCTAGCCGGGAAAGAAGTCAACGAATCCATGGTTGTCTGTGCCGGTGTGCTAGTGCAAAGACTAAACTGAAGATGTGTTGAAGAGAATCAAACCACAGGGCAATCCACGTCCTTTATACCTACATGTAACAGACTCGTTTCGTTCATTTCCTCGAGCGCAATTCCATGTCTTAATATTGTGATTATGTGTACGGTTTGCACTCACTTAAGCAAGGGTTTAACACTTGTTCATTAGAGAACATGGATCATGGACAATTCTCTTCAATACTTGCAAGAACACTCTGGCTTTCATCATCCCATGACAAGCACCCTACCCCACATGCACTACCCCCCTAGTCTTGCTGGCCCTGCAACAGTCCTCATGGTGAAAACCTAGGCCCTCTGACAACCCATGTAGACCCAGTGGAGGAGGTAAGGCAAGTTCCTCCTCTTCCAATTTGGTCTTTGCTGTTCTGACTATGTGTGCTTCAACCCTAAACCATCTTGGACATGACCTGCAACACACACATGGCGACAGGAGTGGAGGAATGAGTAACCCAGAAGATGTCAAAGATGTAGAGCACTAATGACCACGTTTTGCAACAACATGGCAAACTTGCCTTTTAGAAGACATCAGGCTCGTCATCCCACTCCTCTGCGCACTCCTCCCACCCGTCCATGACACAAGCTTGTTGCTGTTCATGAACTCTTCTTACCTCCCACTCCCTGTGTTGCTGCGGGTCAGTGAAGTGGTCGCCGTCCTCGGGCTCCTCATCATCCGAGTCACTCAGAACGTGCCGTTCAGGGTCGTAGATCTCTTCTTGCGTAGAGTCATAGCATGCTGCCTCGGGGTCGTACTCAGCGTCTTCAGTTGCACGACTCGCCGGTCTTATTGTCCTTGCAGTTGCCGCAATGACTACAGAGGCTGCAGCAGCAACTCTGTTTGCTGTTTCACTGGTAGTCCTACGCCCCGCCTACCCTGCCCATCCCTAGCATGTGCCAATCCCCGACACGATGGTCCCTGGACTTTCGTCTGAAAGGAGGACAATGCTCTGTGATGTGCCAGTAGCACGTGAACCAACTGCGGTGTTGCTGGGTGTACCTGTGGCAGCATCAGCAACTTCTGCTGCAGCAGCTGCAACTTCTCTCTCTGCTTGGGTCTCAGCTAGAGGCCACCTACCAGCGTAGGCCTCTGCCCTCACGGCATCTTCTGCGCGTTGTAGCCGGCGTTTTAGAGCATTGGCTACTGCCTCAGCTGCAGGAGCCACAGCAGGCTCGTTCGTACACTTTTTCTTTGTGTGTCCCTTATGGCTGCATTGAGGGCAGATGTAGTTTTTGCGCCGCTTGTCCTCGCAGTCCCACCGAGCACTCTTAGGCCGCCCTGTTCCAGGTTTAGGTCCTGGCTACTGCCACAGCACACCCTCCGGGACTTTGAGCGACGCTGGGTTGACGCCAGGCATGGGGAATTTGTAGGTGCGCCTGTATGCCATGTGTGTTAGACCAACGTTGCACAGTGGCTCGGCTTGCTCCCCACGGCCAATGACGAATGCGCATGCGTACGCATAGGGCTGCCCCCACTCCTTCCACGCACCGTAAGTGCACGTCCGGTCTTGAACGTTCACCATACGCATTCTGTTACTGGGCGCCGTCACGCTGCAACTGTGGGGCACTTCCTGGATGATGCCGTAGTTGTGCGCAAGGACGCCGCTGTCCAGGAGGCGCTTTGCTGGTATTGGGGCGAGTTGACCCTCGCTCGATTTACTGAGTTTGCGCTTGTCTGCAAACAAGCGCTGCACCCATGTGTACAGAGACACAAAGCAGTAGAAGGGAAACAGCTTCCTGCACTCAAGGATGTAGGCATTCAAAGACTCTGCCGCGTTCGAGGCGGTGTGTCCACCACGGCCGAGTGGACAGTATAGTGGGGCCCAGTGCTCCTTCGGGATGCCGCCCTCCCCGTCTGCTCCAAGGAGGTACTCTGCAGCGTCGGAGTTGAGGGCACGCAGCTGTTCTTCACACCTCCTCCATTCCACGGGTGCGAGAGCATGTGCCAGCCGGCAAAACCAATACCCAGCTTGCTTCCCGAACTTCTGCCTTGTATTCTGCCGCAAGTGGTAGTAGCAGTAGGTGTGATGAGCCCCGGGCAGCTCCTCCACCACGGCATTCAACAAACCTTTGTCACGGTCATAAATGACAATCGTGCCCTTCTCTGTCGTCGTTGGATACGTGATTGCCAGCTGCTCCAAAAACCACTTCCAATTCTCTTCATTATCCCCCTACACCATGGCCCACGCCATTGGCACAGCGTTGTCGTTGGCGTAAAAAAACTGACTGATGAGGAGCACCTGTTTGTGCCCATTATTGAGATGCGTGTCGTCCATCGTGAGGATTTGACGTGCATTCTGGAACCCGAGGACAGTAGCACCTGGGGCGACAAAAACCCTTATGAACACGCCCTCCTTGGTCGCCTTCGCAACTGCATGCGTGTTCTGGTCCACACGCTTTAGCTGCAGACCACGTGACACAATTTGTAAAAAGGTCGAGGCATACATGGAAAAAATTCCTGCACTGGAAATCTAAACAATACGTACCTCTTCAGAATACAGTGGGAAAAGACTCCATGATAAGGCTTTGGGACCGATGATGTTTTCCTGCGCCTTACTCTTCGCCCGGTACATCGTGTTCTTGTCGACCGCTTTGCTTGTGGCTTTGCGAACAACGGATGCCAATGTGTTCACGTCAGCTGTGGGATTCTGCTTCAGCGTCGACTCAATTTGCCGCGCCACCCACTTCACAGTCTTCGCCGGGTCTCCGCAACCAACACCCGGGACACACTTGTGTCAGTTGACAAACTCATCCACCACGACACAAGCGCCATTTGGGGCCACATGTGCACGGAGTAACCACGGGCAATCTTTGTCCTTGAACTGCCTACACCGTGCAGTGAACCGCGTCTTCTCACTGCGCAGCGACCGAATAGTCATTCGGTTGGTGATGGCGTAGTCATCCACTCCTGCACGTGCCTTAGCCATGTCACGGATTGACATCCCAGTGGGAAAAGTAGGCTCTACCTTTCTGCGCTTTGGGGCCTGACCAGACACCTCATCGTCTGAGGACACTGTACCAGAAACATGGATGGACAGATGGATAACCTTACATTCTTCACACTAGGGGAAAACGGGGCACAATTTTTACCATCAACATGATTCGGGCGAGACAGCCTCAATGTGTCTCTTGCTTGTTCGGGAAAAATGAGGAGCACCTGAGCACGTTGCTCATGCTCAAAGTGGTCGTCGTACAAGAGGTTTTGGGTAGATGGGGTTTGGGGCACGAGACCTGGCTAGTTGAGGTGCGGGCGTGAGAGACCATGACGTTGAGGGTTTAGAGGAGCGTCGTCTGACCTACGCCTATGGGACGCAGCCCACTGCAACTGGGCAGCCATCTTCGACGACCAGGGTACAATACATGTAAAACTGAAGTTAAATGCACTAGATACCCAGGCTCACCGGGCTCAGAGGCGTCAGCAAGTGCGTCCATGGCGCGCGACAACCATGCGTGGTGGGTGTCTGACGAGCATGACGGAGCCTTGGACCCTACTGTCGACAGCGGTCGAGAGTAGGGTCCAAAGCGGGACCACCGGATACCCTGGACAGGACGCTGGAAGGCGATAGTCTCCCTGCCAATCCTTCACGCGTCGTGTGCATGATAGACAAAATAGACATAGTGGCACGGTTTCGTGGGGGTTTGCCATGCTTCCTCGTACATGCACGTTATCCGACCCGATGAGTCTCATTGCCCTACCTCGAGTCGGCGCAAGGAACGTCGCGAAAGCGACGACTTGTCAACGGTGGACAGGCTGGCGGCTACTGACGGCGACGGCGTGCTGGCTGACTTTGCGTGCTGTGGTTTACCGTTGAGAGTGCCGAATTGAAGGATGGGTTTCGTGAAAGGACGATTATCCTTTGGAAGTCCGACAAGTTTTTTTTGCATAAATGTTAACCCCCCATAATACAATGGGCGTAGGGAGGGGTTGCTGACAAATTACGCCATGCACCCGACACTATTGGATAGTCTCAATTTTGGGCGACAAATGATCGCTGATCCCCACCCGGCCATTGAAGAACAACGGAGAGTCAACTTTTGCACATTCACCAACGTTCCTTTTAATGAAGTATTATGTACCCCATGTCCACCTCCGAGAAAAAAAGTACGCCATATTGGTATGGCGTACTTCTTTCGCCCGATGTGGATATGGCGCAATTAACACCGCCTACACCAGATATGGGGTTCTTTATTTTGAAGTACGTGGATATGGGGGACTTAAAATTCCGCATTGGGATATCGGAGGGTCCGCCCTTCGGGAATGTGGATATGCGAGCTATTTTGCCCTTTTGAATATGTTTTTTTACATGTTTTGTGTATGTATATGTATATGTATATCCATATGTATATGTACATGTATATGTATATGTTTATGCAACTGTATATGTATATGTATATGTATATGTATATGCATATGTATATGTATATGTATATGTATATGTATATGTATATGTATATGTATATGTATTTGTATATGTATATGTATATGTATATGTATATGTATATGTATATGTATATGTATATGTATATGTATATGTATATGTATATGTATATGTTTGTGTATATTTACATGTACACGTATACTTATATGTATAGTTGTTAATACAATATATGTATTGCAACTATATCATTGTACACAGAGATGTAAACATATACCAGAATTGTTGATTTCACTTAAGGCAAAACATTATGCCGCTTTTCAGTTTTGTGTTTCGGAGTATATTGTTGTTCGTTTTGCACATGAAACATGGAGTCATTTTCGAGGCTTCGCGTCATGTTAACTGAGCAATTAATGCATTAAGAGCGATGAGTCCTTTTTCGAGAGAGGTAGGTGAGCGTTTTGTCGAAAGCAACGTGTAAGAGTTGTCGGCCTGCATGTTCGACATTGGACCTTTGTTTCTGATTTGATTCTCGAATCCACTTCGAATATTGTATAATGTAATGAAACCCTCAAACCTATGAACTACTGTTGGTCTTGCTCGGTCACCTAACGGGCCCCGCAATTGCGTTGCCCGACAGGAGACAACGAACGACCAGCCGTTCATACGGTGTGGCCGACAACACCACCGTAGGAATGGAAAACCAACTCAAAGAGCAATGAAAGTATCACAAACCCATCTTTTGAAGGGTTTGTGATACTTCCTATTCGCTTCTGTTGAGGTCTCCATGTTGACGCTGCTTGGTATGCTGCTTCGACATGTAGAATTTCTGTCGGAAATCGGATGTATTGTTCTTATTCTGCGAGTCTCTCGCATAGCTGCAGAAATCTGAGAAGTTGTGGATATGGCATACTCATTATGCGGTCCATGGATATGGGGGATCTATCGAGAATTATGTGCGTATATGGTCACACCCACGAAAAAAGAACAAGAAAAGAAAAGAAAAAGAAAAAGAAGAAAGAAACACAGTTTTCAAAACAATGCCAACAACCCCCAACAACAAACAAAAAAACCCAAAAAAACTAAGCTTAGAAGGGGCCCTCAAAAGTTACGGCTTCAGGTGAGCATTTCTGATGCAAGAAACTAAACCCTAAACCATACGTGCAAGTGTACCGCATGCAATCACTTTGACCATGCGTGCAAGTATACCGCATGCAATCACACACCTTGGAATGTACTATGTTACACACCTTGGGATGCACTATGTCACACATCCTGGAATGAACAACGTCACACACCTTGAAATGCACTACATCACACACCATGGAATGTACTACGTCACAATCCTTGGAATGCACTACGTCACACACCTTGGAATGCACTACATCACACACCTTGGAATGTACTACATATCACACCTTGGAATGCACTACCTCACACACCTTGGGATACACTACATCACATTCATTGGAATGCACTATGCCACACACCTTGGAATGTACTACGTCACAATCCTTGGAATGCACTACGTCACACACCTTGGAATGCACTACATCACACACCTTGGAATGTACTACATATCACACCTTGGAATGCACTACCTCACACACCTTGGGATACACTACATCACATTCATTGGAATGCACTATGCCACACACCTCGGAATGTACTACGTCACACACCTTTGAATACACTACGTCGCACACATTGCAATGTACTACATCACACACCTTGGAATGCACTTCATCACACACCTTGGAATTCACTACATCACACACATTGGGATGCACTACGTGACACACCTTGGAATGCACTACATCACACACCATCAAATGCACTACGTCACACACCTTGGAATGTACTACATCGCACACCTTGGAATGCACTACGTCACACACCTTGGAATGCACTATGTCATATTCCTTGGAATGCACTACGTCATAAAACTTCAAATGCACTACGTCACACAACTTGGAATGCACTATGTCACACACCTTGGAATGCACTACGTCACACACCCTGGAATGAACTACGTCACACACCATGGAATGCACTAAGTCACACACCTTGGATTGCACTATGCCACACACCTTGGAGTGCACTATGTCACACACCTTGGAATGCACTACGTCACACACCTTGGGATGTACTATCTCATGTACCTTGGGATGCACTATGTCACACACATTACGATGCACTACGTCACACACCTGGGAATGCATTACGTCACATACCTTGGATTGTACTACGTCACACACCTTGGGATGTACTACGTCACTCACTTTGGAATGCATTACATCACACACCTTGGGATTCACTACGTCACACACCTCGCAATGCACTACGTCACACACCTTGGGATGCACAACGTCACACACCTCGGGTTACACTATGTCACACACCTTGAAATGCACTACATCACACACCTTCAAATGAACTACATCACACACCTTGGAATGCACTACGTCACACACCTTGGAATGCATTACGTCATACACCTTGGGTTGCATTATGTCACACACCTTGGAATGCAGTATGCCACACACCTTGGAATGCACTACGTCACACACCTTGGAATGCACTACGTCACACACCTTTGAATATACTATGTTATACACCTTGAGATGCACTTCGTCACACACCGTGGGATGCACTATGTCACATACCTTGGAATGCACTATGCCACACACCTTGGAATGCATTACATCACACACCTTGGATTGCATTATGTCCCACACTTTGGAATGCACTATGTCATACACCTTGGGATGCACTACATCAGACACCTTGGAATGTACTATGTCACACACCTTGGAATGAACTACGTCATACACCTTGGAATGCACTACATCACACGCCTTTGGATGCACTAAGTCACACACCTTGGAATGTTGTACGTCACACACCTTGGAATGCACTACGTCACACACCTTGGAATGCACTATGTCACGCACCTCGGAATGCATTACTCACCTTGGGTTGCACAACGTCATACACCTTGGGATGCACTACCTCACATTCCTTGTGATACACTATTTCACACACCTTGAGGTGCACTATGTCAAACACCTTGAATGCACTATGTCATGTCGGACATTATCTTCGAGATCGCTTCAAGGGGTGCAGCCCCTGAGAAAGCAACGAGTGACAGTGCAGGCTCATCTTCGGAGACATACGACCAATGCGCAAATGGTCTCACAACTGACCAACCCGCAAGCTTCGCCAAGACCAAGCCAACGGTTTCGTGCAACAACGGTCAAGGCGAACGCTCCGGTAGAGATCGCCCTTGGACACGTCACTTCTCTATGTGTACGACTAGCAAAGCCGAATCGTGGTCTCGAGGTGCTCCTCCTCCTCCCTCGACCGAGTCGCCACCTCACTACTTTGCCCGCTTGACAAAGCACGCTAGGCTAGGACTCTACCTATTTGTATTGCTTGTATTCTATTGAGTAATTAATCCATTGGATTCCTCTTCAGGCTCGTCCTCTGGGCCGCCTCCAGTTCCTTTGCCCTCATCGCCTCTTAGTGCCTGTGCTCTTGCACTCTGCCCAGTCCTTTGCCGCTAACGTCACTCATACATCAGCAACACCTGCACCTTCGAGGAAGCTTCCATCCTTCTCTCCAAAGTGCTGTTTCCACTCAAGACATCTGATCCTCAATGCCCGCCCCTCCAGTGCTGCACCTACAGCACATTTCTCTGCTTTCCTTCCTTTGTCCGCTTTCTGTTGCCGCATTTGATTTGTTTCTGTTCAAACTGCTGGCTGAACCACAACGCTCATCATTGTGACCGCGTCCACTCAACAGCAGCACTTGCAATCTTCTGACGTGGTATCAGAGCCCGAGTGACATACCTGGCTTTTTCATGCTCGCCGCTTTCTGTCGCACCCACTTCCATTTCAATCAAGCTCCTCCGTCAGAAGAATCGTGATCACCAGAACTGCGGAGGCAGCGCATCTTCTGACTAAGGTGTTGTGGCAACACCATTCCACTTCCTCTTGGTGATTTCGCGTACGTGGCCTGCCCCTGCGCCCACACTCCTTCTCCTCAGCAGCAGCTTCTGCTTCCCCGCCATCATAATCGCTACTTTCGTGCATGAGGTTTCATCCCTGTGCTGAAAAATCCACTCAGCATCATCCTTCATCGCTTAGTCTGTTCTTCATCCTCCGATCATCAGCATCATCGTCATAAGCCTCGTGCCGCCACCCAATGCAGCTGTCTCAAGCTGCCCTCCTTGTCTTCCATTAGGCCCTCCTCACCATCAGCTCGCTGCTACCTTCACGTCAATTACATCATGGCCTCTGCCCTCACTCTGTCTGGTCTCCCCAAACTCTCTGTGAAGCCGGATGGGACCAGCAACTACAAGCTATGGAGCTACTCGGTCTCTCTCTTCTTCGGGACTCAGAAGGTTGAGGCAGTCACTCGTAGTGACCTCCTCACCAACACTGACACAGGGGTAGAACCACCTGACACTGCCGCAGCTGCTGCACCTGCAACCGCCTCAACCCCCGCAACTGCAATTGCCGCTAAAGGAGGCAATGCCCTGGAAGAACTGTGTACAATCCTCCTCCTAAAGATACATCCTCATCTTCCGCTCCTGCTGGATCTTCAATTGCCGCTGGTACCGCTGCTGCAGCATCCACCATCACCCGCGCCTCCTGGAAAGTCGTTAAGAGCACCGCCCTCATGACCCTCATGACCACCTCCTCCCCCGAGCTGCATGAAGATATCCGCTCTCTCGGCTCCAAGACCCATGAAGTCTCGAAGGCTGTTGAAGATCGCTTCACCAACAACACCTCCACTGCCTGCAGCATCAATATCATGTCGCTCTTCTCCGTGCCCTTCGCCGCCGACACCAACATGGGCAGTTACATCGCCGCTGTCACCACCATCGCCCGCGACCTCCAAGAAATGAAGATTGACCTTTTGCCCGCTATCGTCTGCACCGGCATCATCTCCGAGCTCCCTGGTCAGAATGATATCATCCGTCAAATCCTACTGCAACTGCCTGTTAACCAGCTGACCATCACTGTCATTAGCCCTAAGCTCATGGCAGCAGAACAAGACTACGTTGCAAAGCAAGCTTGCGAGACCACCATCGCCACCAAACCCTTGGAGACCATGGTCGCCACTGCTGACAACCGCTTGATCTACCGCTTTCGCGCCTGCTCCTACACCATCCACCATGGTCCCCTCAAAGGAACCAAGTGCAGCCACCGCAACCACCTGCCGCACGTTTACGATCACCGTGCTGCTGACGAGTGGCTGGACCAGAACCCCGGCAAATCTTACGGAGAACAACCCAACTGGGTTGAAGAGCACCTTCAGCACTACTACAACCGGATGGGCAGCTCGAG